>PNEQ01004405.1:0-11581 GCA_003012365.1 Medauroidea extradentata
AAAAAAAAAAAAAAAAAAAAAAAAAAAAAAAAAAAAAAAAAAAAAAAAAAAAAAAAAGAGAGAGAAAGAAAGAAAGAAAAAGCACGCGTCATTTAAGTATGGCTATCAATCATTGGACCGCCTCAACGGTGTATTGCCCGTGCGAGCGCGCGGCAAGAATGTACACGCCGGCAGGGTTACCATGATTACACTGCAGTTCGCTGCAGACCAACATAATAAGTTTGACGAGTGTAGCAATTTATTTATTTATTTATTTATTTTAGCATGCATGTTCTGATGATAACACTGTGTGCCCTTTCACCCTGTGCCACGCGTCGAATAGTGTGCGCGCTTGCCCAAAACATATAAAAATCAACTTGGACGGACGAATATAATTGTCCACTTGTCTGTTGGGCAGTGTTATTTGAAAGCAAAAATAAGCAACGCCAACATTGGTAGTCGCTTTATTTTCGCGCACTAGTCGTGAACTATGTTTAGCGGCAGCACGAAGTTAAGTTCGAAGCCAATTAGTAGTAACAGAAGTGGGCGCACGTGTATGCATTGACTTTGAGTAAGGTTACAAGTTTGTGATTTTATTCCGGCAGTGCGTCGACAGAAAACATGTCTACTTACGTGAGCGATACCAAATCTAGATAGTTCACAGAAAAGAAGTGCTGAAGCTAGACATGCTCGTTTTCGCACACAGTTCACCACCCTCGATTTTTTTTTATTTTTTATTTTTCTTTCTTCCCTTTCAGCTGACCACTTTAACAATGCAGCGGCCAGCCCGCAAGGATTTATTGCTTCTAGCTCAAGTTTATGGGACGTATAGTGTGTTGAATTATAATTTATAATTAGTGTATAGTAAGTGTTGAAATTGCCATGAAACAAAATGAAGAAAAAAAAACACGTACGGGTGACTGTATGAGCGTGAAGGTGAATCACAACAGCAAATTCACTGACACAGGACTGGAGACGGTAACGCCAATGCGTCATCTCATCCGCCCTCTGCCATCCTTGCTGCTTATCTCACAAAGTCAAAGATCTACGGAGTAAAAAGCAAGCTAAGCAGAGACAAGCACGAGTAGTTGTGTGGGTGCGTGTGTGAGGGAATGAGACAGCGCTATCGTCTCCCAAAGGCATTTCTTCTGTATGCGTGGTGTGTGCAAGACTCAGATAAAGCACAGCCGGCAAAAATTATTCTCTAGTGAAAAAACAGCATATGTCCGCTGTTATTCAGTCAGAACACGCAATTCTTGTTCCAAATACCAGTGTCGTCATCCGAGCGGAGCGGAAGCTTTTTAAGAGCGCTTGAAAACAGTGTGTCTGGCATCGTGCTGATTCGCCCGGCCAAGTCGTCGAGGATCTAGGCGCTCTCCCCGGAGGATTTACAATTTTCTATGATACTTTCGCATTTTATCACCGTTCTTTTGCTGCATTGCTCGCAGACAACCGGCGTTGCCCGTAAGTGGTGCCACCTTACCGCCATTACAGGAATGAACTTAAAAAATATTATATTTTCTTCATAATTAAAAGCACATTTAAAACCTGTAATATTTCTACATAATTATAAACCTTAAAAGTTTCCAAACCAATTATGTAAAAATGTATTAAGTATTAAGTTTGTTACCACGTCAAAGAAACATTTAATTTAAAATTAATGCGGCCAATCAGCAACAGTTTGTGATTTTATTGGTTGCAACCAAATATGATGGCAAATTCTTAACAATCATCTTTATAGGCTGGCTTTGCACTGAAATATAGCAACTTTTCCTGGAAACTCTAAATTTAGATTGATATCTCCATCCTTTGCACATTCCAATCTTTAACAATCAACACATATAATTTCATTAAATTCAAATGCAAACAATTTAAGCAAAAAATACATATAGAAAATTTACTAAATATAAACAGAACAATAATAAATATAAATAGAATAAGAATCTGGCCTGGCCGGCAAAACATCGCAAGCCTACTCGTGCTTCCGCAGAAAATGTGTTCATCCTTTCTTGTGTGTGTTCTATCAACGAGTACTACTACTAATCTGTAAGTACTTGTGCACCGTATTGTATTATTATTATGTATTTAGTAAGCCTAGTGGCCTCTTCCCACCAAATTACTAAGCAAACTGTTATTCTTACTGTTAAATGAGCAATTTCTGATTACTAAATTAAATGTTACTTACTTTAAGAAGTAGTTCACCGTTACTGAAATTTATTATTTTAAATATGAAAGGAATTTCCACTGGCGTGCTGGCATTTAATAAATAAATTACAAATAGTTCTTAACACAAAATTCTCAGATAACACTGTTAGTATGACAGTGAGGCCTACATTATAAGTGACAACTAACTATGAAACAAACATACTGTAAATTAAATCATGTAAAAACAAATCTGGAGTCTGGGCCACGCTACAAGCTGCATAGCCTGTCTCATAGTTATCAAAGAAACAACGCACTTCATAAACACATTTCCCAGGACCTTGAATGTGGCAAGGTATAACAATAGATGTCAGACATGGAAGTTCCTGTTTGAATTGTTGCCATCGTTCTGCCATTTCAGAAGGAAGGTCAGAATTTCAGTCATCTGTTTTCAGCCAAAGAATTTGCAAGAATTGTTTGGCGAACCTTAAAAAAGGGCAAAGCCACAAAAGTGAGTCAAAAATTCTTGCAATTGTAGAAAGTATGGCTCTTTTGGTTGCAGGGTCAGGACTACCCTGAATTTTGTAAGCAGATGTGTCTAATACTGGCAGGATATACAGCAACCGGGACATGTGGGGAAAAGGAGAAAAAGGTACAGGATATTACTTACAGCAGTAAATGTGCAGGAAATATACGGGAATTGTACATAATTAATAAACATTCCGAGAATTATCCGCCCGATGTTTTATCTGCTGTAAGTGTATTGTGTTGTCCCATTTTTCCAAGGTCATAGTTTATCAAAGGACCGAAATGGAAAAAACGCTTCAGCTACTTTCACCTCTTCAATCGGTTATACCAAACCGAACAAAAGTCTGTGCATGCGCTAACATACATTAGCCTGTTGCAGATGCGTGGAGTTGCAGAGCTACATATTTGGCACTTTCCAGAATTCGTGAGGGTAGGGTAGGTCAACCAAAATTCCAGGTTACGGTAAGTGGTTCGAAATGTAATCTGAGTGAAATTCACCAGTTTTGAATGTCTGCCTGATAGCCGCTTGAACTGGGTAAGCGGTGGTTAGCAAACAAATGTCTCCAATAAGCATGGGGAATAAATGTAAAAATAGACAACTACAACCATAAAGCATATTTTTGAAAACTCACCTGCTAGCCTCAACATGGGCTGATACAATGAGTCACTTGTTGTCATAACACACTACAAGCAAGTTCCAAGGGACGTCAAAGTTTGCTTTTGACAATGGAATTGAGCGCAGGGAGAATCCAGCGTTGGCACTTACCAACGGAAGCCAGTCTCCCTGAGAACACTGTCCTCCTTTATTCTCTGGAAGATACTCTCGCTCTCACCAAGCTAGCCAGATTAGTCTCACCAGTAATTGTTGTTACCTGAGAATCACACCATTCATTATCCCAAGCAGAGGAAGCAGGTCAGAGTCAAGTCCTTCAAGACCCATCTGCATAAAGTGATTGGTGAACAGGCGTAAACCTGTATACTGCGTTCGTCCAAGTGGAAGCAACCTTGAATTCCAAGCCATTGTGTTCACTGAGCAGTGACCTGAATGACATAAGCACAGTGATTCCTGGTTGCTTTTTGATGCTGGAACCCTTGGTAGCATGCTATAACCTGACCTTTAGTGTGTCCCACTTAACCGTCTAAATTGTTGGCAACTTGGGGAGGAGCTACAGCCGGAATTCTGGCATCGATAGCACCGAAACTACCTACTTGCACACTCTCCTACAGCAGCATAAGTGGCATAAACACTATAAACAGGCAACAGCTCTTCCACCCAATCAACTAGTGCTGTTCAAAGAGGACATATGTATTACACCTGCTACATACAATGGCACCTAGATCAAATCCAGGAGTTTCATCCTGGTAAGGATGGTGTGTCAAGAGCAAATATGGGATCTCCAAAATATTCTAGTCAAGACTTGTCATGTGTCACTGTGTTGAAATGACATTTTAAGGTGGGGGAGTATTAAGACTCTACACATTGTGTATAGTACTAGTGACTTAATTCGAAATTCGAGAAAGAAGTGCAAACAGAGCAGTACTTTAGTGAGCACTGCATTTTAAATTTCCCACTTTGCCAACTCATGGAATTTAAGTGGGCAGCAGTTATCTAGCAGCATCCAGACAAGAGATGGCAACCTTGCGCATCCGGTAGGATGCCAGTATCTCAGAGAGCATTATGGCAGTGATTAGTGTTATAAAGAAGTTTCGCTGTTTACCATTGTGTAGACGTTGAATCACAGCGAATTTGTCGTATGCAGTCCATTAATTAATACCGCAGTAACAAATTCATTTCTTCGATCACTTGAATTTTTCATACTTTCTTTGGTTCCCAACACTTCGAGATCACTAGTCAGGTGAAACAATTGAAGTAAAACTGTATAATCACAATTATAATAAACACAAATATAAAAAATTCTGAAGAAAATGTACAGTAAATTCAATGACACGTTTTAAATAACAACCTAATTTATACAACCATAAACTGAACTCATTAGAATAATCTGATCCAATAACTGGGACAAAGACAATAAAATCCAAGAATGACAAAGTTTATTATTGCATGAATACATTTGAAGATCATTTTGACAAAAATAATACTGTAACCAACATCATGCTCCGAATGCAAATTTTATTATTAGGTGTGTGTAGACCATATTCATATCCAGAAAAATTACATAGCACGAGGCCAGGATTAACGAGATTCTTGAGAAAACCCGCCAGCCTGCGACATCGTCCTGCATATCGGGGACCATTTTTGCCAGGAATCGAACCTGGATCACCTTTGTGGGAGGAGAGGGGTCTAACCACTCTGCTGCCGCAGACCCTCTTGGAAGTGATAAAACATCCTGATTGTATAAAAATTGTAAATAACTCACAGATATACATGTGACAGTAGTACCTTTTAGTTGTGGATACCATGTGACTGCCATTTAGTACAAAGTACAACACATTTATGGTGCAAGAAGTGTGTTTTCAGAACTGCATATTTCCTCAAAACATTTAGTGACTCATGAAGAAGAAAATAAACTGAAATGTGATGTGATGATGGTAACAGAACTACACCAAACCCCCGATTTTACGAATACTCATGGTTCCTCTCATTGCATTCGTAAAATCGCTACCTTCATTAAATTGATATCTGCCTATTTGCCCTGCCCCTCCTAAAATTTCATATTTTTCTGCAAAGTGCGTCTAGTTGGACCCCAACTTCCGTATCGTTTTGCGACAAATTAATTAATGTAATAATAGAAACATAAACTGATATTGGCAGCCAGATGTCTTCCAATCTAAAGCACACCATTGAGCAGTAAATATGATCGATCCTTGTCCCCAAAAAATAGAAAACCCAAGATTCCGAGTGTCTTCTCTTGAACGAAAAGCCAGACTTCCGTAACAATCAAATACTGCTAAAAAGTGAATATAAATTTTGATAGAAGTTAAATTACAAGCACACTTCGTAATTTCTTTGCACAGTGACACCTAAAATCTATCCAAAATAGTAGTACAATGTAGTGAGAAGAAATTTCATACCAGTCTGAGGTGCTCCGACTTGGTGTTGAGGCAAAGCATGATTTGATATCCTGGAGGCGGGTTCACATGAGTGATACCGCCACCTTGCAGATCAACCTTCCGGCCCACAAAGTCCTCAATAGCTGGCTCATATTGGGAGACAAACTTTACCAGTAGCTTGAGGCAGCCTCTTGACACATCCCACTGTCCACACACACATATGTACAACCAATCAGCTAAAAATATAAAACATCTCAACAGACATTATATTTGCTATTCACACAAATATTATATATGTACCTAATAATACTTGACACATTTAATAAAAATGTCATGTCCAAATTTTTATCTCATTAACGTACAGTCAACTCCTGATCCCACGACACTGGCAATAATGACATCCTCCAACTAACAACGAATATGTATGTATGTATGTATGTATGTATGTATGTATGTATGTATGTATGTATGTATGTATGTACATAGGGTAGGTACGTATGTACATATGTAAGTATGTATGTATGTACGTATGTATCTACGAATATACATATGTATGTATATGTATGTATCTACACGTGTATTAATGCCCACTATAGGCGGAAAATAGAAAAAATGCAGCCACGATAAAAAAAAGGGGTGGGGAGAGAAGGCATAGTTGTAAACTGGCGGGTGTCAAGCATGGAAGGCATAGAGAGAGAATGTTTCTCACCGTCTGGTTCCATCATTACAACACTTCCTTTTCTTTTCCTCTACCCCCTCCACATCACTATTATATTTTAACTGTAGCTGCTAAAACTTTTTTTTTGTTTGCCGTGGCAGGTAAGTTCGTGGGTGAGCAAAATATGAGAAGTTAATTTTAATGTCTCGTGATAACCATCTTTCCAAGAAAAGGAAGGAAAGGAATGAAAGGAATGAAAGAAATAAAAGGAATAAAAAAGAACGGCACTGTTCTTCCCTTCCCCCCCAGGAGTGGAGAGGGTAGGGTAGGGTAGGGGAGGGGATGGGAGGGAAGGGAAGGCAAGGCAGGGTCAAGGAGTATGTAAGGGTTTATAAGAGATGGCACTACCAGCCTTCCTTTTTTACGGCCCGATCTCATGGTCGTAAATGATTGTGTATCACTAACCATGCAACAGAAAATGTACATATTCTGTTAAGGGAAATTTAAATTTTGTGTTAGTATCCACAGTGATGCATAGTCGTGATAAACTTTTCAAATATATAATTTGCCTATAATGTTGTTAGATGAGTGTTATGTAACAATGTATTCAATTTTTTTTTTTTAATTTCAAGTGGCGAGGTTCTTGATATGATTAAATTGTGTGGACTCATAACCAATAACTTTAAGGTTATACATGAGTAAATCTGATATTTTGATTTAAGTACTGTTCATAAATAGTACGTAATATTAGGTACATTCGAAGTCATTATTATTCAAACAACTGGCAGCATGTGGGACACAACACACTACCACTCTTTTCGGTTAACATCAGTCGTAAAAACACGAGTCACATAGCCATATATAACAGGTACAATAAAAACATAAGACTTAGGCAAAATAAAATGCACCTGGAACTTTAAAACTAAAAGGTCCAACTAAAACAAACCATTAGGTACGATAAATGTTGACGAATCGTAACCATGCGGCGAGCATGCACACGAGTGATAATATTAACGGAAAATGGCGGCGTATCCTTACACGATCCTCGGGTGTACCACTACAAAAAATTTTCAAGACTCTTAATATACATCAACATTCTTTAAACAGTTTTTACAACAAAATAAAAGATTTAATCCGTGTAGATTCCGACATTAACACTGTAATATATTGTGACTGCCTACAAATGTTATTTCTGTTAATATATTACAATATCCTGCAGTGAAGTTTGTATATTGGTACACATGCAATCTGTTGTGACTGTGCATAGAGGTATAATATGACATTATTGCCCAGTATTATGTTGCGGTACTGGCCGGCAGGCGCGCTGGAATTTGTTGTAGTTGACAAGATGGCGTCGTTGTAATTGTTGTAATTTGGAGATATAATACATCAGTTTCTTTTTTAAAAGGTATAGCATTAAACACAATCGTTAACAGAAAATAAGAGCGGCGTAGGTTTTATCCAGTGTAACACCCCTGGGCAGGGTGGTGGTTGGGGCTCTACAGTCCTCTGCTTGTAGCCACCACCTGCCGCACTCCTCAGCCTTTCTTTCTTCTCAGCGCGAGTCGGACAATAAATAAAAAAGGCAAGCTTGCTCTGTTGCCATGGCACGTTATCTCGTTTTGTGTGGGACGGGGAGGGGGCATGCTGGAAGCAGCGGACAGGAAACAGCACAGTAAGCGGGGGAAGGGGGAGTGTTGTCCGTGAGCTGGCAGCAGGCTGTTAGCAACCTTGGCAGGCTATCTATAGGAGATGCAAAGCAACACTAGGAGCAGCACTGTCACGCCTTGCTGACAGCCAGAATGGTGATAGATTTGTATTTTTCATATGCGTGCAATGGAGACGCGAGTTTATTTTTATTTTTAAGGACTCGTGTGGATTAAATGCAGGGTGTAGTTCACGTATATAAAAAAAATATTGATCACGATTAACTATTTTATACGAAATATGTAATAAATTGTTTAATATATAAAATTTTTAAAATTGAAGTGTGTATTAAAATCAACGGGAAATAAAGCTGCATGGAGAGTGTGTATCAATAAATTAATTTGCTATGCCGAAAATACAATTTACAAGAAAAAATTTAAATATAATCTTTTCGGCAAACTACAAAATTAATTAAAATTTGTGTGCACGAAAACTGTCGGTTCAGAATGCTTATAGGTTACTTGAAGGTTAGTTCCTGCTGTTGTTACAACATATATTTATTTTATCGTTATTGTAGGTTGACTAATACTTTATATAAAAAAGGAATAGTAGGAGCTTGTAATTTTCACGTTATTATATATTTACAAAACATCCCGCAAACACAGTTTCGGAAATTATTTTGTAACATCTTTTGTAGGCAAAAATCCACTTTTCAAAAATAAACATAAGAACGAAAAATTATTTCATATAAAACTCGCATGCTAAGTATATATTTTAACGCTTACAACTGCATAGACACGTCTACGACTATATAATTTCAACAATTTAGTAATCAGTAAATGGACAAGGTTAGGCCTAACCTCGTTGTAAATAAACCAACCAGCTATAATGAAAGCAATGTGTTTACTACAATACATATGGAAATTGAAAAACTAAATACAAATAGGTTGTTTATACAGAATTAATTAGTTTAAAGAATACTGTTTATAATATGAATATACCGTAATTAGTTTGGTTGAAGTTCCGATGTGTGAAAATGACAACACTCGTAACGATATTTTCACATCATTACCTATCGACAGTACTCTTTATATACATGTAAAAACATATTTCTAATAAATATCTTTTATTTTTACAACGGAGAACAATACTTTTGCCACCTAATATTTATTTATAGACATTAAGGGGTTCGCCTACCTGCCATGAAAGTTGTGATGTAGAGGTTCATGAGAATTGTTTTTTCACAGGAAATATTAGTCGAGAGTTTGTGTGATTGACACATGAAAGAGATTAAGGTACCTCACACACAGGGTAAATTATTTCAGCTTTATCAGTTTCTTAAGTAATTAGAAAATAGGGGCTTAACATTGCAAAGCAGTGCCTTTTCCGGCTTGTGTTATGCCATTATTTTTTGTTATTTTTACTTAAAACCATTTAACCTTAGTAGATCTATCCTTTATCTTTATATTCAGTGACTGTTTGCACCTTGTTACAACTGAAAATTTTGAGGAAATCTCTTTCTTGTAACATGTGCACTGCGTAAATATGCAGCCAGTGTTGTGGCACAATAAAGGCTTCGCGAGCCGAGCCGAGAGGACAACACAGAGAGAGAGAGAGAGAGAAAGAGACAACCTCCTCCACAGCAAGGGTTGGCTCTCTGTCTCCTCCCTTGCTTCGCATATTCTTTGCTTCTTCTTAAGTTGCCTTTCGTCTGCCTTGATGTGGGGGCAGAGTTCTTACTGCATCCGCCCGGGTTCCAACTTGTATTTTGCAGCCAAGTATTACTCGTCTGTCGACGACGTAAATCTATGCATTTGCTGTAAGCCTAGTTCGCAGTATTGGTTTCTCAAGATATGAAGGTTGAAAAAACATTCTAATTCCTATAACTTTATATAATTTTGACATGTAAAGAAATCTGTTTTTTTTTTCTAAGCTGTATAGGCCTATTATTCTACCTTTTCAGAAAAGGGACTGGCATCTCATTATTACAAATAATGCCAACATAACTGTTTAAATTACCAGGCAATATGGTTTTAAATACAGTAAGTCCTCGGTTTACGTTTGGTTTACGTTTCTGAAAACCGTGATGTAAATAGAAACGACGCAAAATAAGTCAAGCCGTCAAGCCTGCCGCCCACGGCCAACAGACGACTGGAAGCGCGCACACACAAACGTGCCGGCATACAATATTATTATCACCTGTTTTTACAGACGACACAAACTTACAAAAGACGCCACACTACGGCGCTGAAATCGAAAAATCTGACCCGTCCGGGATGGCGGCTACAGAAGGACTTTATATTATCACAGACGTAAGCGAACTGACAGCATTTCATTTTTTATTACCTCACTGTTCAAACATAAGGCTTTGTTCTTTTTATCAGTTCTAAATGTACAGGACAATTGTGCTGGTTCTGTGTTTCGATCCACAAGGCAAGCTTCTCCTTCCATTTTCTCCATTGCATTATGATGTGAATAATTAGTCTTTATAGCACTGAAAGATTACATGTTAACCAGCTACTATTAATTTTGTTCACGTCTGCTCAAATTGTGCGAACTGCGGAAGGCAGTAGTGCTAAAGCTTTACTAATGTCAACTGCCCTTTCGTCTGAATCAAAACGTCGCAAAAATTCCATTTTTGTGGCTAACAAGACCGGTGTTCTGTTTTCATTTTTTGAAATAACGAACTTTGAAGATAAACTTGGTTGTATCGAAGACATTCCGTAAGCAAAAAATCATAAATTGCAGTGAGCTGATACTGTAGTGAAACACGTTTAAAGCACAGTAATGTAAACTGAAACAATGGCACTTTTATAACTCTGCCCAATGCAATGTTATCACAGCGACTGAAGCAGGGCCAAGGGCTATTTGGAGGGGGGAGGGGGGACCTACTGTGTCGTCGCGAGAAGGAGCTTAGGCTTAGTCACATTAGCGGCGTGAGCGGTAAGGTAGTATTGCATCACCGCGTGAAGGACAGGAATTGGATCTGTCGCAGCGTATCATAAGATAGAGCGATGCGCATGTGGCTTAGGCTAAGTAACACTAATAAAACGCAAAACTGCCATTCATATGACAATTTATGTACAGTGTTTTAGTAAAAATAAAAAGCATGGGAATCTTAAACAATGTTATTCTGAATCGGCGACTCAAAGCATAGGTACTCAAACATTAGCAACATTATCCCGAAACAACGTAAATCGAGGACTTACTTATGACTCGGAAATCACCATAACTAGGCCTGTATTTCAGGCGTTTTTTCTTTTTGGGTAATTTTTTTGTTCGGAGAAGTCATTTGCAATAAATAAATTGTACATACATTAACTGTAACGGAAACTGTAAATTTTAAGTATGGCGTGCCAAATTGTTAAAATACAGGTTGCTCAAGGATAATAGGGTTCCCACAGAAATATTAAAACGAATTTCCCTGACTTTCCCTGACTTTCACTGACCAATCATTAAAAATTTCCCTGACCATAATTAATATTATTATAACAACACGCCTACACAACAAACTTTTTTTTTCAGCCTCCACCATCCCCATAGCTGCCCATCATTATCCTTTTAAGCAACAGATATTTTATATAACAATTTAAAACAGTAACATTGAAATAAATA
>PNEQ01004406.1:0-35347 GCA_003012365.1 Medauroidea extradentata
CGCCGCGGACTTTATTAAACAGCTGAGCTCGAACTTTAGTGTGATTGAACGAGTCAAGGGATATAACTAATAGCCTGCATTCTGTGAGCATTTAAAAGTTTGATTTCACCTTAAAAAACAGTTAGAACTTTAAATTGCATGATTTTGCTCAATAGCAATATTGTAGGCTACGAATTCTACAATGTGGCCCTTATTCGAAAATGATATCTTTAAAACTGACTGAGATACCGCAAATATAGTTTAACATTGAAATCCCTATCCAGCTCTACTGCCTTTGTATTTTTTAAAAAATATTGCATTTTTAAAATTTTTTATATTCAGTATCAGCATTTAAAAAAAAATACAAATAATCATTATTCTATATTTTTATGAGCATGTCATTGTAACCTGCAATGTCTTTATACACTGTGATTTTTTTGAGTTCTGTATATCAGTTGGTTTTAGTGTAGTCCTTAAAACGGAAACATGCAAAATATGACTTTAATAAGCAATTACGCGAAAACTATGAGAGATAAAAAAATTTCATAAGAGCCAAATTTAGTCACATTTTGTGTCTAAAATAAGGGAATAAAATATCTGGTACAAATAAAAAATTAAAAAAAAAATGGTGATGAAAACTGTGGTACCGCGCCCTTAATGTGCACATTCAGCTCTGCTTCATAGCCTCTGATTGGTTGTATCAGCTGTAGCTTATCTCGGGGTTTTACTGACAAATCCCGGACATTTTTCTGTTTAGTGCAGTCAAACGAGAGACGTTTTAGGAGTGACGTTTTTACATTGGCGGCTCGTAAGTTGCTGGCAAGAAGGGCACAAGATGCAGAGAACTGTATAATGTTGTGCGCTAGTTGACGCTACATCCATTAACACGCTGGTATGTACATGTGCCGCTTATTACTGACTGGTCACTACGGAATATTTCACGGTCATTGGTAGAAACTGGGAAAATTCGTGGGTTCACAGACCTGTAGGCTAGCCTCCAAGAATATATATGCACTCACGCTAACAGCAGATGTTCGTTAGCTGCTCGCTGATACAGTGGTATGGGGCACGATAAAGTTTATCGTTAATATTGAAGCAAAGACACTTTTTTTCAGGGCCCTAATCATTGGAATACGGCGACGCGTTCACAGAAGTGTACAGTTCTCGGCAACTTATGCCCTACCTGCCAACACCCTCGAGCCACCAATACATTTTTACTTGATATATTCCTCCATACTTCTCGTTCAACAAAAATACATTCCGAAACGTCTTTTTTCGTGGACATGCACTCAAACGCCTTAGAACTAAAGACAAGAAGTTTTGCCGAAAATATTTTTGTTCCAGTTTGCTTCAGTGTCTTATGCACACACCTGCAGCTCTACTTCGTGGTCAATGATTGGATGTTGTAACTCCCAGTGTCTTGGGGCTCTATCAGCAAATTACAGACTTATAGTGTCGCAATCAACCTTCCTCTGATTGGCACAGTTAAATGAAGAACGACTCTGCACAAATACTCCCAGCCAACAACCATACACTGTACACTGAGAGAAAAAATTGGTTGATTCAACCAAATATTTGTTTATATATGTGCAACCAACGATGTAGTGTTGTTTTAAACAAATATTTAGTTGACAACCATTTTTTTGTTAGATCAACAAAGTTGTCTTGTTATTTCAATATCTCATTTAGTTAAAATAACTAAACCAGATGTTGGAACAATAATACAACACTGTTAATTTAACAAAATCTGGCGTTCAACTTAATATTTGTTTGAATCAACACTACATCGTTGGTTGCACATATACAAACAAATGCTTGGTTAACTCAACAAACCCTTTTTCTCAGTGTAAAGAAATTTCCCCAAATGTTTAGGAAGTAATTAACCTAAACGCTGTATGGGACAGTTACTATACTTCCGCCTTGTAAATATGCAAAGTATTACACTTGTTACAATACGAGTCTGGTAACTTTAGTATACATTTAACTGTTTAATAAAAAGTTTAGGAGTGCTACCATTGATGTCTGGGACTCAGTTTCTTAGCGCTCCTATACGCACATGTGGCAAATTTACCAACGATTTTTTACAATGTACACTAGATGTGCGCGTGTGCATCTAAGGCACTTAAACAAAGTGATGCAACGTTCTTTTCGCGAAAACTTCCTATCTCTACTTACAAAATATTTTCTTTTATGTACACACGTAAACCCGTGTTTACTTTTTTACCAGCGCATTACCTGTTTTTCGTCTGCTGGCGGCTATCTACCCTGCTTGGGAGTAGGGTAGACCTGAGTAGATCCGGAGAAATGATCGGGTTGGATGTTAGAGTTGTGGGCCGCAATGGCGAAGCGCGGTCGTGTTGCACGAGAAGTGGTATTAGTCCAGACTGTACACCCCCTTACCGACACCAGCGCATCTGGCGGCAGAATTTTTCTCTTGCCAAACTCGTCCATATGGAATTAGTTTATCTTCCTAACCTGTAGTACAGTGGTTTCCAAACTGGGGGTCGCGACCCCTAAAAGGGCCGTGGGCTGTTTCGAGAGGGGTCGCGACAGGCTTCCAAAATAAGTTTAAAAAATATAAAAACACTCGATAAAACTGAAAAATGTAAAAATGAAGATCTAGACAAATGACTGAACTTAAAAATGAAAATTAATACTAATTACTGAGACAACACATATGTGCGTAAATATTATTGTTTGAAATGCAGGAGGTAGCCGTTAAAAATTTAACAAAAAAAGGGGTCGCGGTATAAAGTTGTACCCGAAAGGGGGTTGCGAGACAAAAAACTTTGGGAACCACTGTTGTAGTAGAATTAATAGTGGCACGTGCATTGCGTATTGATTGTAGGTCAGATTGAACGCCAATAACCTGTGTATCACTGTAACTTCTGTGATTAGACTACATCTGTTTTGACTCACCTTTGGAAGTTGCAAGCCAGTAGTAAATAATAAAATAATTCGTGTGGCTACCCATTTGTACGGTTAGCAGCCAATGGATATCCGAATTTGGCCAGTGTGTGTATAGGACTGAGAAGTCTAGACTGCTACCAGATTAATACGCGAAATACTCGTGCTTCTAAGAATTAACCATAGCCGGAATAAAGGGACTTCAGGCGGAAGTGCATTACAAGTCACGCTCTAACTGGCAGTGTGCATGAGACGAGGAGTGACTTGTCGAGTAATACGACCTTGCACATTGCAACAGACGTTCGTTAGTTACGCCTGGCAAGCACGTACACAGCGATAATGTCGCGTGTTAAGAGCGTACAGAGACCGGAGGGGATCAAGTTTGTTAACTCACCCACCGTCGCCACTGCACGAAGCATGCAGTTACGATTACTGGCTACCTATTTTCCCTCTCGTAAATGAAATTCATGCCAGGTTACAAGATTCTTTTCCCGGTCGTATCCATACTTAATCAACAGAGCCACAGATGTTTGGTTGAAAGTATTTTGCAGCAACATGTTTCAATCCTTTATGTTGCACTTGTGCGGCTGTGCGTCGTGATCAGTGATCGGATGTGTGTAAACTAGGGCTCTATAAAGACTAGGTATAATCGTCCGCCATTTTGGGTCTTACGCAGCTACCGCTAGCGAAGTCATGCTCGCGCGCCCGAAAAATCACAGAAACCTAACTCATCACCAATCGAAAACTATTCGGTCAATCGACTTAAAAAAAATTACAGAGTAGAATTGAACTATCTTGTCAATGACGCTATTCATTAATTTTCTTTACGACAGTTATTTACTATGTAAAAAAAAGTTTAACAATGGCATGAAAATTTTTGACCGGGAAATGCAGGGTAAAATATAGTAAGCGATAAACTTTTATGTTTTACGAGATAGATGGGGAGTGTCAGTGGACGAAACTGAAAGGATAGTATAAAATTAACATTTATGCCCCTCTTGACGAGTTCCGCGAATCGCTGTTGTTTTGGCGACAGGTTGAAGACAGAATATCTCTGGCGCGCGACGTCGCGCCGTCTAGCTCAACGACCTGATTACGAATTATTCCTTGGTTTGTCTTCATAGTATTTAAGACATTAATTTTATTTCTACATTTTGTATTTATTATAACGTATTCAACTTTTATAGTGCCTTAGTGTAAACCCTCATAGTCTTTGGGGTTCTACCCACTAATCGCAGACGTGTGGAGTCGCAGTAACCTTGCTCTGATTGGCCCAGTCGAGTTACAAACGTTTGGCTCGGATACACTCTGCTAATAACTAGGGACAGGAAGTTTTCGCGAAAATAATCTTGCATCTATTTGTTTCAATGCCTTACGTGTACACGCGCACATCTGCTGTATGGTTATTGGTTGGGTGTATTGGTGGAGAGCACGGTTTTAGAATTACAGGTCTGGACACTAGCATATCTACAAATGCTGCTGAGGTGACCCCTTTATGGCTGAAAGCGCCTCTAGTAATGAAGTGTTGTTTCAACAATGCACCGCCAAGGCGATCCGGGTTCGATTCCCGGCGGGGTCAGTCCCCGGATATTCGCATGTGGGAATCGTGCCGGACGATGCCGTTGGTCGGCGAGTTTTCTCGGGGATCTCCCGTTTCCCCGCTCTTTCATTCCGGCACCGCACCATACTCACCTCATATCACTCCTCACCAGCGCTAAAGACCTCGATGTTAAGTGCTGGTCAAAATGTCTCACACTCAACAATGCAATATAGCGTCGTACTATCAGTGCTGCTAGCGGCTACAACACGAACTTGCTACTCGTAGTTCCATTTAAGGCAATGTTAAAACAACACCAGAGTGCCGGTGACGACAATCAGTCATACGAGGGTTACTTTTCAACTCCAAGTGTCCAGACCACGGTCGTAAAAGAACAGGTCTGGACACTAGCCTATCGAGCCTATCTACCAATGTATTTTGCTTGACCCCCTTGTTGTTTGGCTGTAGTTCGTCAAGTTACCGAGAATGTTGTACTTTTTGGCGCTGTAATCCGGACGGCCGGACTCAAACTCCACCCACTTTTTTCCATTGTTAACATTATAAACTAAATAAAGATTTCTGGAGCCATGATTTAAAATTGTGAGCGAAGGAAGTATTTCATAAAGTGATAAAAAATACGTTTTGATAAATTGTTTATCTTAGGGGGAGGGAAGTGGGCGAACGCCCGGATTACAGCGCCAAAAATGTATAGTATTATCGGTAACTTGGTGAACTGCAGCCAAACAACAAGGGGGTAAAGTTTCCAGGTGAGTGTCCAGACCTGTTCTTCTACGACCGTGGTGCAGAGTAGTTTTTCATTTGACTGTGCCAATCACAACAAGGTTAAATGCTATACCACACGTCCGTGATTTGCAAATAGAACCCCAAGACACTAGGAGTTAAAACATCCAGTTACTGACCACGAAGAACAGCTGCAGATGTGTGCGTAAGGCACTGAAACAAAGTGATGCATAACTATTTTCGCGAAAACTTCCTGTCTCTGCCATTAATCACGAAGCAGAGCTACAGGTGTGCACATAACACATTGACACAAGTTGGTGCAGAATTATTTTCACAAAAAAAATCGTTGACTCTGTTGATCAGAATGGAGGTCTTGTTAAACTGAAATACTTCAATTGTATTAATTATATACATATATATATAATATATAAAATACCCTTAAGAGGGCGTTGTGCATAAATCACCGCTAAATGCATTCTTACAAAACTGCAGGTTTCTGGAAGCCAATATGCAAAAGAAGAAACAATAATAATAATAATCCTAGATATTAATGTTCTCTTTCCCCCGAGTGACGTATTTCTGGGTCATAAATCCTAACGTCGACATTTCGTAACATTTGATTAAAGTAAATGAATGCGAAGCATTGCCCAAACATTTGCCTATAAAGATAGAAGTAGATGATTTCTCTTCCTAAGTTTTTCTTAGTTGGCTTCCAAAATCGTGGAGATTTCAATCGGGAGTTTTAGCATTAATTGGCGTACCATACCCTCTGAAGAGGTGGGCTTATATTTTCGTAGCACTTTGTTTTATTTAACCTGGATAGCCACACCATTGCACTGGTGTGCACAAACCTCGTTTATTTCAACGCGATGCGGCGAAATACAGTGATAATGAAAGTTTAATTTAAGCGGGCGTAGCCACACCCATAATCTCATGCAGCAGAAATTACAGCACTGGAAAAGGTTTACCTGTTGTAGCTTAGTAAAAAAAAGCCTGCAAAGTGTAAATTAATATTTTTTTTTTCCTTTTCGATGACGATGAGCACAGGTTCGTAAATCAAATCAGTCAGATTGTTGAGTTACTAAGTATAAGTGTTTATGGACGATATAGTCTCAAAACTAATTTACAAATAACACTAAAGTGACAACATTTTCGCATGCATTTTATTTAAAAGTGATAAATACCAGCTAGAATAATTTGTGGCAATGATTCCAAATTACAAACACGTAGGCCTACTATAGCATTCTTACAGTATAAGACAGGAAATATCAGAGGTAATTCAGGGAAGCACCTAAACATTTTCATTGCAACGTTTGGCTTTAAAATTTTTAAAATAACTTCAGTTCTATTTTTTACCAGAAGTATATGGGCCTACTGTTAACGATGTCGCTGGCAGTTTTTATCTGAACTGCTACCTAGGAATGTACTTAAATATCTCAGAACGGCGCAGTAGGTGTTGCTAATGTTCGTCACCTGTCACAGCTAGACCGTCCTATATATCTGCGCTGACTCATAGCAGTGATTAATTTTGCCAACAAAGTAAGTAAAAAAGTCACCGTAAACAAATTCTTGACAGGGCACGGGTAGAGATGATAGCATATCACGAAATTTTTTTTTGTGCCAACATACCCTTGAAAACACTGGTTTCTTGCAACGTGTATGATTGGGTGACATACTTCTCACACTCCGTAGATGTCTGCAGACCAATAACGGGCATTAAATATTACAATAGCGGGATTCTTATTGGTCCAGTCAAATAGGGTAACATCTCCACGTACCGAGGAAATCCAGTGAACTTTTGATAATCTGAATGTACGTTGAAACCCAGCAAACAGTCAAGTTTTTCCCGCGGTAAACCATTATTTCTAAGCAGGGGACATCAAGTACCGTAAAATGGGGCGATAAGTAACAGTGGGGTGAATAGAAACAAAATTAGAAATAAGTTTCTAGCCGGCACCTTTTGCTTAAAAATTATAATTACTATGAAACTACCGTTTGTAAACTGTTTTATCTTGCCTGCCTAAAAACGGAATTAATACTGAAAATTTAGCTTTAAAATTGTGTAATCACCCCGTTTTACGACAACTTTCAATATTTCATTTGAATGTTCATGTTCTTGGTAGTATATACAGGATGATTAGAAACACTGGAAAATCGCGATAATGTTTAAAATAGTCTCCAATAAACTGTATTATATTAACCGTGACACGTGTGAACAGTTTTGGGATAAGTCACACACGCTGTGTGTCCAAGCTGTGCAGTTCTAACTGGGCCTGTTGTAGAGATAAAAAATGCCACAAATAAACGATAGCCAATGTTGATACAAAACATTCAGTGTTATATACATCACGTTGGAGCCTAGCAAACAGTCAACTATTTTCCGCGATTTTCCAGTGTCTCTAAGGATGATTTTGCTCGTTGAGGACAAACTGCAGGAGACGATCCCTGATAGAAAAATAATACAAAATGGCATATGGACATATGGCCGGAAATGTACGGTGTCTGTGCTAGAGAATATTTATTAATTCAGCATTACAGTACAGTGAATTATTATTTTAAGTAAGTCGACTGGCTTTCACTATTTGCATCTTGCTTGGCAGTGTAACATGCATATTTTGACTTCGATGCGCGGTTATGAGAAAAATAAGCGAGTTAAAACTGTGCAATATCAGCCATAGGTTACGTAACTACTTAACACGGTGAAATTAAAAAATTGCAGAATTTGCTACTATTTTTCTTTCCTGTAGTTTTGCGATATTATGTTGTGAAAATCGAGCCCGGATCGCTTTGGTGGGAGGAGAGAGCTCTAGCTACTGCGCCAATCGCGGTAACACTGAAAAGTGGAAAGTATTCGGAATGTACGCAAATGCGTATTCAGTTTCGCATAACTTTTTTTAAATTTATACTTTTTTAAGGGCGGCCGCTGCTGTTTAAGTGTTGTAGATTTTTAATGTCAGTAGAAATGTTCGGTTCTAAATTGAACATGAGATAATCTCCATTCTACCATACACACTCAATTTTTGTCTTCCGTAGTGTCACATGATACAACGTTAGCAGTAAATGCTCAAATAACTGTCGAAAGTTAAATGGCGTTTTAGGAAAGTATACGCAAGCATGTAACTTGAACTGATACAAAAAGAAAAGGAACGATAACAGTGCTTTTCTCAGCTGTTAAATAGCACATTGGATCACATAAGCTAAAGTGAAGGAACTCGTCGCTTTCAAATACAAAACCAAATCGCGCGCGGAAGTGGGAATTTAGTACCGACGCAAGCCGTTAGAGTGCAGCATCACAAAGACGTGCCACTGTTATTGACGAGGAACGCAGTGACGTAAAAAGCAAAGGAAAATTTACCACGCAATCGCAGTGTTTATTTTGCCCTTTATATAAACTTTTAATACACATCCATAGTATTTTCAAATAATGAAGGTAAACATATAGTTTGAAATAAATTTTATCTGATCGCGAAATAAGACTTGGCAACACTGGACTGTTTGCGAGTACCAACACAAGCAAGAAGCTACGTAAAATATTGACGAACTGTTTACATTTATAAATATTAGTTCCTTTAAAATGACCATTATCAATTAAAAAATGTCGAAATGAAATAAAATATTGTTTCATTTCAAAACGATCTCGTTGACTTCAAACGTTTTGTACAAGTTGGTGCAAGTAGTTCAAAATGGCAATTATTTAAACTTCGTCCGGATTTTTTAAGGTTTTATTTTATTTTCTGCCCACGTTTTGATCATATACAGTTTATAATTCCTCATAGAAATGTTTACGTAACACTCCGAATTTCAAAGGTAAGCATTCAATGAGCGGAACTGTTCTTAATATTCCCTAACCTAAAATTGAGCCGGCTGGCACTATTTATTTACGTAATTGAATGTACCTATACAAACGTATAATTTCGGTCCTGAAATGTGGGTTAATTTTAGTTACGAACGGTTCACTAGTAGCATTTTTTTTTTACATCGCCTATGTAGGAAGGTCTTCCTTATGTAGGCTAGATTGTTAAATGTCTTATCGAGTGTAATTGATTTGAAATTGAGTAATTTTTGAGTTTGCCATTTAAGGTCGGGTTTCAAATAAAGAGTATGTACACACACCACGCTTTCAATCCCGCCCACTCAGGTTCACTCTTCCATCAAATTGAGACAGCCACCCTCGGATGCACCCTCGAAGCACTGCAACCTAGCGTGAGGAAAGGAAAGCTGGAAAAATACATGATTGCAGAAAATAATGTTTTCTAGTTCCACTAGGGTATGGTTTGAAAATTGATTGTGAAGATGCTATTGCTGTGTTAGGAATAATCCTAAATCATGTCAGCGAAGAACAGAGAAGAAGACGACACAAACATTTCTTTTTACTCAGCATATTTCTCTTGACTTTGAATGAACTGTTTCATTGAAAACAAAAATGCCTTCCCGCGGAGTGGGCGAGAGGGTGCAGCATGGGAGCATCATCGCTCACTCTGGTTCACTCTGCCGTTCGCCCACTCTCCTTCGAATTTCGGACAGTAGATGTCGAAAGGGTGCAAGATGTGCTCTCTGGGCTATTTGAGACACAGCCTAAGAACGCTTGCCTGGCTTTACGTCCTAGAAAAGAGAATTAAGGTTGTGATGTTTTACATATTTTTTTAATGAGAGAGGGTGCACGTGCACCCTAGTTTTTTCCTTTGAACCACTTTCTTTTTTGTTTCTAGATTCAAAATTGTAAGATGTGCACTTGTTAAATTAATGAAGGGTTTAAAAGCTCACAAAACAGACAAGGCAAAATCTTGTAGACCTCTCTTTAAAAAATAGAAAATAACGACTCAGTCTTGTGAATATATTTACTCATTATTGATATTCTTTTCGAAGAGATTGAAAACTCATTCCGCACAAATGAACTTTTTCATCAGCATGTTACAAGAGGTAAAACCTCGTGCATATGCCTCTTGTTAACTTGACCCTAAAACAGAAAGGACCTTCATACACTGCCACCAAACAGTTTGGCGTGAGGTATCAAGGAATTTTCATTAAAATATATCTGGAAAATCTGGAATTGTCCTGGAATTTTGAAATGAGTTTTTCTGTTGTGGCCACTCTGAAACTGAACAAACTTCCAAGACACTTGCAGGACATGTGTTTTTCAAACTTTACAAAGTAGCCTATAAAAAATTCTAAAGGAATTCATAATAGCCCATTTTTTCTATTCAGTTGAAGAATATTTATGCATTCAATAAAAAAAAAATGTATATAATGATGTAAGAATTTTGGTCACTTTTTGTGTTTTTTTTTTTTTCCTTTTCATGTAGTTGTGGCGACGAAAAAAAAAATAGAACTATTATTGCTGTGTTAGTTATTATATAGGTTGTTGTTTTCAAATCAATTGAATTTTTTTACCATGACTTGTTCAATATTTTTGTACAAAAATACACACAAAAAAGATCTGATGGATGCAATGAACTGTAGTATACTAGGATACTATCAGTGGCACATTTCACAGAAATCAAGTACAGTATGGTGCTATGTTTGATGCGACTGGCTGAGGACCCTCGACCATATCTGAATTCACATGCTAAGGGCTGTATTTTGCATTGTGTCCCTAGAGAAGTACATCTAGGCACCTATTTAAGTGACATTAAAAATACAGGAAAGGGCATTATTTTTCAATTTATTTCATTTGTTTGAAGAGTGATATTACGTTAAAGAGGACCACAGGGGATGAGGGTCAGATCTCTCGCCTCCCACCTAGGCAATCCGGACTCGATCCCCAGCAGGTTTGGTCCCAGATTTTTCGCATATTGGAAAGATGGTGGATGTTGCCTTTGCCGCGGGTTTTTCTTTGGGAACTTCCATTTCCCTGCTTGTCTCATTCTTTTGCTGCTCCGCACACATCTCACCCTTACCTTATCCATTCTTTGGGCCAGACGGTCAACAAGCAAGCCTCGCTAGTCGAGCTTCCCGGCCTAATTCTCACCCCGTCTTCTCTCATACACAGTGTGACCCTCCTCTAAGGTGGGAACACGTAGTCTAGTGGATTTTCATTTTTATTACATTAAAAATATGCAGTTTAAGGTAAATCGAGCATTTCTAAGACTCCTCTAAGCGTCAAACAAATATATTTAACTGCAGCCTGAGATGTTCACGTTTCAGAACTGCAAATTGTAGGCCTGGGTGTAGACTGTGTTTATTAGTTGCACGGTAATATGTGGCTAAAGGGACACATTTAGCATGGCAAAGTGCTTACTTTTCTGTAAACAGTCTATAAAAGGTTTTATAATATATGATTTATGTACGGAAATTCATACTTTAATTTGTTTGTAGGGCTAACATTGAAAAAAAAAGTGATTTATTCCACTGCTGGTCAAGTTTTTGGCATATTGTCAGGACATAAAATGCACAAGTTGAAATATTTCAGTGAAAGTGATTGTATATAGTAGACAGTACGTGCAGAAAGTTTTTGTTGAAATACCTTACTTTTCACATGTGAAAGTTGCAAAGTAGTGTTTTCAGCATGGGAGGATTATATAAATTTGGGTATGTTTTTTGTGCTGTTACTTTTAAGGCTGTGGTAGGTTTTTTTTTCACATTGGTAAAAAAAAAACTCAAAAACTTTTTGAACTGAATGCTTTGAAAAATTCAAGACTAAGGGTAGTTATACGATGCACAATTCTATGTAAGGTTAGATGTTTTGCAAAGTAATACTACATCATTCTTTCAGAAAAAAAAATTTCATTATTTTTCGTAACATAATTGGTGATACTTAGGGTGCAAACATCTGGAAAACTGTGAGGTGTATAAGCTACCAAAAAATTACATACAAACTATGATATATTATTATTGAAAAAAAAAAACAATGTAGATATTCTTGAATATGAAAATTATGATTCTTTTAAAAATTTTTTTCAAAATCACTGTAAAAGTATTTATTGGGTGTGGCCTTTAAGAAATAATTTTGATGTGGACTGTAGTGTTACGGCAATGGCATCATATTTTTCTAATGTGCACAAAGTTGGTGGGAGCTGGTAGAATTTGTAATTATAAGTGGCAAATATTCTTGTTACAGAGCGAACAGCATGGTTGACGCAGTGAGCGCTCGTATTCACGAGGTGTATGAATCATGGACACCTCGTGGCCCACCGTCCGACAACAAGATGCCGTGCCTTACTTTGAATGCCTTGAAACGCTACGGCCATCACTACCGCCAGATGAAGCGCATGCAAGAGAAAGACCTGCTGAAACAGGTGCGTTAAGCAGGCTGTCCGTGTTTAAAACATTTAGAATCAGATTCTAAGGTAGCCTATTGGTTTGATCGTTTTTATCAGTATATTTTTGTCTTGTTAATTTGCTGTAGTCAATTTTATAGATTATCAAAACGGCTGTCTCTTAAATCCTTGTACAAAAAAATTGGTGCTGTAATTTTAATTTTGATAAGAAAACTAACATAATAACCGTACTTAGTAATGAAACCAAATTTTGGAGTTGAACTAATCACATGTTCATTCATTTTAGGTACCAAGATTGAAAATGCAAAATATGTTCAGCCAATTGCAACCTTGATAAGTGTGAAATTAATCCTTATTTATTTTTAATACGTGAATAATGCAGAGAAAGTCACTGATTAATTCTTATGTTACTGGTCATAATTTTAAAATTTTACATTCAAACTAAATCCTACTCTTTAATCACAAAAAATAAATTGTAATGATGCACTGTTGCAGTAAAACTTTATTGCACAGTATAATTTTTCAATTTCATTTTAGTTTCACAGAACTTGGGGAAGGTTTCGGTGTGTGGGTGATAGTAGGGGAGACAATGCTATACTTGAATTTACTGGGAATGTGCTTACCACTCAACCTAGTCAAAAAGTTGGTGTAACAGCTTCTGCTTCTTCTTGGAGGGCAAGAGGTTGAGGTTTGACCTTGATTCTCTAATTAGCTCTTGGATGATTTAATGTAGTAGTACTGTCTTCTCTGGAGATTTGATTGGGCTGATAAGAGGTCGTCACAAGTGTTGAGCTTCCCTTGGAATTTGGCCTAATTGATAGCGGTTGTAGGGGCGTTTGGCCATCCACTTGACCTGATAAAACTCATACTCTTGGCACAGGGCAGGTAGTTGCAGTTGCCTCTGAGTTTTAACTCGCTGAAAAAGCACTCCCGAATTTTCAGTCTCTTTCTGGTTAACGTGACTGTTTGCCTGGGAGGTTAAATATTTGTGTTCCTCTAAGGAGGCAATCTCCTTTGAGGATGTTCGCAATTCTAACAAGGCTTCATTAGACATCGACTAGGAATTTAAACACAAATATTAGATTTCACTGGTTCTCTATTGATGTTACACTGGTTTACAATCTCTAATACTGACACAATTACTGATACAACTGTGACACTGGACTTCAACTAGACTTTAACGCACGTGGCGTATGCACTCGGTTGCGCAGAGCCTCACAGTCCTATTTCCGGAAGAGCTCGCCACGTGGCAGCTGCGTGAACTACAGATGGGGTAAGTTCTCATGTACAGTGTGGCTGTTTTAGGGTGTCTCAGTCTCTTGTTCTCGAGGGGGTGCGGGCAGTGTACGTAGGAGAGACAGGTTTGGGTGGCTAGTAATAGACCACTACCCTAAGAAGGTAGGGGGAGGATACCAAGGTTTGCCTTGGGAGACTGAGGCCTAGACTGATGAAGTTAATGGGTGAAAGTTCGCCTTTTATACCCGTCGTGGAGGATTAAGTACAGTTAACAAGCGTCAGAGTGTCCTGGAAGGGGATGAAGAAACTGTCTGCTGATGGAGGTCCAGCATAGAGCACATAAATCACAATGCAAATATACCAGAAATATGAAGATACATACAAAGTACACTTATTTAGATATGTGGAAAGCAAGCGGCAGTCAATTCAAACAATAATATTCTGGGCTGCCATATATTCTTCCAAGTCCATTCTTTGGCCGTATGCTTTCACTGTTTACGTCTTATTTACAGATGCATACACAGTAACAAAACATTTGTTTATACTCAGGCGGCAATACAGGTTTTAACCAATTCTTAACTGGCCCTGGAGGGGTGGAAAAAAGAGGTTAAAACCTAACTCAATGTACCTACTACTTGGGGGGTGAGCGTAAAAGGAATAAACTAGCAGCAGTGCATCATACTGATAAAAACCTTATACTTTGGCTTTGATAGAGCATGTTGGACGCGACTTTGTTGGTTTCTGACTTGTTCTTTGAACTTCTTCTGTAGGTTATAGCTATACAATGCACCCTTCTCTCATACTACGAGAGACTGTCTCGTATGCCATCAACATTCTTCTTCCCGCCCCTTGTCCCTGTACCTCTGTGGCTGATCATGTAGTTTGGTTATAATAAAGCTTAAATATCTCCCAAACAGCAAGGTCTTTAACAACGGAACCATTAGCTCATTGACTTTGTGTTGGGCAGGGAAGTAGCAATGGCTTATATCAAAGAACCACCCCAACATTCATCTGGAGTGATTTTGGAAAATTGTAGTGTAGGTATATTTTCAGACCAGAAATTGAACCCAGGTCCTCTTGAATGCGATTACAGTTTAATGTTAGGTAGGCAAATTGTGATAGTCATTATGTTGCAATATCAGTAAATATTTTTGGTTTTAAAATGAGCCTGAAGTTACTATTCCACTGTATTTACTTATAGCAAATTATGTCGTTCATTGTGATTGACAATGTTAATATTTAGTTCACATAGAAATGTCAGGATTTACTGAAGTTATATTAAACAGAGTTTATCACTTCTCAACCATTACTTAGTAACATAGACTAGGTATTTGGAACGAGGAAGAGAAAAGATGGGTCTTGCGTCAAGCCATAAATTAGTAAGACAGGATAGTCAACCATACTCACTGTAGTAGATCGACATGTCCTCACTTCTTGCTCAAGGATGTGCATGGTGCAAAGACCTTTTCAGGTACAGACAACTATTGCTCCAGTGACATTAACATTTTATGTTTACCCACATTCCCACCCAGTGCAAGGCTTGGCACACTCCTGAGAAAAAATTCATGTCTTCTGCATAGCCCAAAGAATGTGGGTTTTTTCTCAGGACTCTTGGGTACCAGAAAGATAACAATGTGGGTGAATTTGTGGCCCTTTTTTACATGCAACCTACTAGCCAAGGGTTCAGGAGTAAATCCCAAACACTGTATGTGGGCAGACTTGTAGCTTTTCGTTAAACTACAGACTTAGGGTGCGGCTGCCCTAAATTCTGACAAGAACAAGGATAGTAATTTCCATGTCTTTAAATTTGATGTAGCTAGACACACGTGAAACTTTTACATACTGCATACTATGCCACCTTTGACTTTGGTTCAGCACGGTACATTTCACATTCCTATACAATGTTTTAGGCAGTTTTTTTTCAATACACTGTTTTCATTCATGTATCAATATTTTCCTCTCCTAAATGCAGAAAATGGTTTTTATTCAGAAGCGATAATGCCTATCTTGTAAGGTGACGGAGCCCCACCATATATCATTTTAACAACCCTTGCTCACACCATAGATTCCGGCAGGCAGCATCCTGCATTTGGACTCTGTCGCAGAATGTCTAAAGAAGTTGTTTTTTTTATTGTACTATAGTGTCCCTAAATATATTTACCTACAAAAAGTATAACACATTCTAGATGATTAGGAAAACACGTTTTTTAAATAATAGTCATGTTATAAATACCATTTTTAAGCTCTCTGACACAGTGAAATATACTTTCTTCAAACTACTGTGTGCGATATAAAATAAAATAACTGGATTGAAAAAAATTATGTTTGATGTAGTACAATATCACAGCTTAAAGTTATGTTGAGGTGAGTCATCAGCAGGAAGCTTGCACACCATTTCTGTGGCTTGCAAGTAGTGGTGATTCAACAGTGTAGCCCTTACAAATCATTTGCTCCCAGCCACGTAAATATTTCAGTTAAGCAACTGCCTCAAATTACTGGTCTGGCCATCCTGATTAGGGTTTTCCAGAATCACTCCTGGTGAATGATATGTAATACTGTACAGGCCATTGCCACTTTCCTTCTTGTTGTTGATGATCTGCATTACTTGTTCCGTCTTTAATGATCTTGCAGTCGAAAAGGTGTTAAGTCCAGTTATACTAGTTATGTTGTTCATGGCAGGTGCATGTTTGGAAAGGACAGAGTCCTTGCACCACACATGTGGAACCTCTCGATGTGTTTGCTGCACTTGCTTGTGCAGAGGCAATCAATCTTTTTGCCTTCTTGTGCTTGTCAAATCTCATTCAGTGGCACCAACTTACATTCATCAGTCACCAGCACACCGCTCTGCATGCTGTTAGCTCTAGTATTAACTTTGGTCACAGTTGCCACACCTTGTAGTAGCTGGCAGAGTAAATGTGGTTGTGATTCACAGGACCATGTTGAACACAAGATATGAGTAGTGAAAGGGAGTTAGTAAACCTTATTGCTGTGTGGGGATTTTCTTTATTCGTTCCTCTTTCTCAGTCTATTTTTATTCCATCGTTTCTTCACCCTTGTCTAATCTAACTTCATCTGTTCTCTGGACTAACCAATTAAATAAGTAGACAGAGAGTTGAGGTACTCTTAGGCTGGTACTTCTTGATAGTGACACACATATTGTTGCGTTGTTGTGCGACGTTTCACTGGCTAACCTAGTGGCCTAAGCCTTCTTCACACGCATTCTCTGGGCTTGTTAGAATTGTTAGAATGAACAGTTGCCAGGTGCATTTAGTTCTAGCTTTTTGCAAATATTTTTATCCTATTTAACAATGTGCAGATTCTCATTTCATCTTTGATTATATCTGTGACTGCTGCATTAAAATCAGTTTCTTTCACAGTACTGTTTGGAATTTTTAATGATCCTTTATTCATTTGTTGCTGTTTCTTTAAAACTAGCAGTTTGTTTTTTATTAATAATAGTATCCTATAAGGCTTTGTTGCTGATTATTGGCAGGTGAGTTGCTTGGTACATACAGCCACAATTTTATGGAGAAAAGATGTTTCCACCCCAATTTGTTTCAGTGCCTTAAGCGCACATCCGCAGCTCTGCTTCGTTGTCAGTGATTGGATGTTTTAACTCTCACTTGTCTTGGGTTTCACTGGCATATCACAATTGTATGGTGTCAAAATTGCATTATTCTAATTGGTACAGTCAAATGGGAGATGTGTCTGTACGAAGACACACTGCCAGTAATCATGAAGAAGTGCTGCCGATGTGCACAAAAGACATTGAAACAAAGTGAGGCAAAAACTTTTAGCGACAAAATCGTGGCTCTATTGGTACATTTGTCTGTGTTGTTTGATACATTGTTGTGTGTTATTTGATATGTTTTTCTGTGTTATAGTATTACGTTGTTCTGTTTGTGTTAATTTTTATTCCTGACTAGCAGTGCGCCCGTGGCTTTACTCACACATGTTGCTCATAGCATATATTTGCTTTAATTGAAATACCTCTTTGTAAACAAGGTTGGTTGTTTAGTCAACAAGTGTTAGAATGACCAAGCTGCTAGTTGAGCTAACTCTGCAGCAGGATAAGTACATATAGCTCTTCACGTGAAAAGCAAACTTTAAGTTTGTCCCTGCCGCTAACAGCGACTTCGTCTGGGCCTTATTTATAGTTGCAACAAAGTTCATGTTGTGGGGTAATTACCAACTCTTAAATGTAAGAGGGTAATTGAATGAAATACATAGTTTAAAGACTGATTTTCCCGAACACAACCATTGGTGATGGTGCCCTCAATAACTTATTTGTTTTTCAAAACCTTCACTTGAAGTTAAGTACTATTAGGGAGTTTTGGCGAGGTAATATTTCGCAGAAATATAAACGTGTTTGGTACCCCGAACTTGAGGTTAGTGAGATGGTATATGTGGGCTGATGCTGTCGAGCGAATTCAGTGGATAGTGGACTGCATAATCCATTTTTGTCACTTTTGAACCACTTTATCCAAATTTCACTAATTTTACCTGCCTTGCGGTTTTTGTGTCAGAATTGCAAATTTGCACAGCTTTTAACAGAATTTCAGCCCAGAACCTCCCAAACAATAGACCGGAGCTACAAAAAATCTATGCCACATAACGTCGAAATTATTCACGAAAACTAATTTTATAAATATACCAATATTAATATCGTAGGCTCATAGAGGTTGTACAATAACACGTCTCGATAGAATGAAACTCCTGTCTAATTTATTTCGCGGTGGTCATATTTGCTTTTCGGATTGTATGCCCTGAAAGTTTACGAACAAAATTTGCTTCTTAATAATGAAGTAATCTTATAAAATAAAAATCTTGCATAATTTTCTTAGGTACGTACATAAGCATAATTCTGATGTGTACAACACCTCAGTACCTCTACTGGCTGATAGAAAACAAAATTTAAGCCTGTTCACCATTTTAGGTGTGGAATTTCAAAAAATCATAATTTCGCATCTTAATTATTTGTACAAGTATCCAAGTGAAGTGAAAGTCACAACGATAGCCCTTTCAGTCAAAACAAAATTGATCATTCTTTAAAAAATATATATCACCCCTATACAGTTCTGAGAGTTTGAATTTTGAAAAATCTTAAAAACTTTTTTTGCAGCCATTTATCTAACCGTCTCCGTGAGACACACATAAAACTAATATCTTGATGGTTTATACATATATATATATATATATATATATATATATATATATATATATCTGTGTGTTGTTGCCGTCTGAGGGGGGTGAGGTGATATTAATGAAGTTACTCTGAAGGTTACACTGATATTGATGGGTCTGAAAAGGGCGCCTCCTGGCGATTACCCGGCCAGGCCGGGACTCTGTTCTCAGGGTCGTGCGACGGTTCGGCAGGCGTCACTTGCCTCCCTCGGCGATTACACAATTACCAGATGAAACAAGGGGAGTTTGGGGGGAGGACCCCGAGAAAACTGAGTGTGCGATTTTGGGCTGCACCTCACTGCTCACACCCTAGGACTATAAAGTAGTTGGTTGCTTTACTTAACAGATACAAAGAACACTTGGCGGTTAGTTTGAACAAAAACACATGGTTTATTCACTGAAGATAAGTACACCCTACCTACCATGTGGTCACGCACACAGACACACTAGTACGACAAAAATACACTTTTGAGTACTGAGGAAGTTACGCGGCTGTAGGTCAAAAACAAAACAAATCATTAAGTATATTAATTAAGACAAACAGCACTAGCGGATCAGATGAACAAAGGTTGAAAAACACTCACCGGGACCGTCAGTCCTACCTCGTGGCCGCTAGACAATCGACTGGGGCGAACATGGCTTCGCTGCGGCACATTGCCAACAGCCGTTAAAGTACAGTTAGCTTGTCTACCTTAAACTTACACAAACATAATGAGGGTGGATCGATGTGACAATGTTTAAAATTACATAATTAAATTACTGACAACGCAAATTATACTACTTACGTTGCTTGATTTGTTTGATTGAGAAGTCACAAAATAAAGTGCTGCTAACTAAATAGCAATTACGTTGCCTCCCTACATTTTAATGAAAACAAAACACTGCCAACTAAAGTGAACATGCCGCTTAACCAACAAAACACTGAAGGTGAAAAAAACACACTGACCTAAGCGTGACCATGAATGAAGCTAAAATTACATAATAGTAAGTGCAGAATTACTACATTATAAAATTAGGGCTGATGGCCTCGTAGTTTTGTCCCTAAAAACAAAACACGTCACCAAGCTGATCTTCAACTTGGTGGTGTGAGGTCATGAGGATGTTGGTTGTGTAATCCTGGCTGCATACGCGGCACTTTGAATCGTACCCGGACACTGCTCTGCTTTTCACTGACTCTACACTAGTAACCCTTGGTAACACAGGCACACCAGGGGGTTAGGGTTGGACCAGGGAGTCGCTGTCGACCAGATTCGGGCTTGGCCGTTTCCGGCCTATGGCCTGGGACGACGACAATGTATATAAGATTTATCTAAAACACATTCTAGGTCTTTTCACTTCCTAAGAGATTGAATTTCGAAAAACCTTGGACTCGCATTTTAGTCTACTTAACTGGTATCTCTTGAACGTGAAAAACACGTCAATAGCCTGCTTGGTTCAAGATATATCTAAGATTAATTGAAAACACAGTTCACCAATTTTCACCCCTTTTCACCTCTTTTCACCTTAGGTGGAGAGTTTCAAATATTCATAAAATTACTTTTTAGGTAGGCCTATTTTAGTGAGCATCAATCTTAAACAAAAATTATGTCGCTATATAAAAGATTGGTGGAGTGTGTCATTTGATACAGTGTGGCCTACATTATAAGTTAAGAATATGCAAATAGTTTGTTATTTGTATTAATCTTTATAATCTTCATAACAGCCGGCTTTGAGATACTTTTGTAACGTTACCAGAAGAAGATGTGTGAAATACTTACAGTGCTGCAATTATTTTTTTGATCTCATACTGTTGCTAAGGTGATCAGTCAGTCAGATTGTGGATTCAGTTTGTTTTTGCGGGTTTGATATTTGAGCCAAGGGATATTTTGTGACATTTTTTCAGATGGTTAGCATTGTGTTAGATTTGTAAAGAATACTGATTTATTCATTGAATTAATTTGATTTAGAGTTTGGCGTTCATGAATTGTTAGATAGAAGTACATTTTGTAAAATTAATATTTTCACTTGCATACTTATGTTGGCTCTTAGTGGGGGACATAATATTTGCAGTAGTTTTTCTATCTTTAAATATTTTTAGTGTGTTATCAATCTACAAAATTATGTAAGAATAACATAACCTACAGTAGGTACTATAACATACAAAAGTATCTAAAAACATGTAATATAATCCACAAGAACTTTTCAATCCATATTCCCTGATCATCGTCTGTTTTATTTTTCCCGAAGAAATAAAAATATATATTTAAATACCGTTACAAACATATGTAGTACAATATACAAATGTGTGTTAACATTTCTAACACAGGTTTCTAACCAATTATGCAAAATAATGTATGGAAGTATAGAGACTTCACACAAAGACATGTGAAGTAACCACCAAATGTTTTACATTACCTACAAAAGAATATTACTTACCCGAACGTACTAAAGTTATGGGATGTAAATTAAACATGCAATAAACAAGTACACACCTGTCAGTTGTCACTTCCAGCTGTCCTTCAATTTTTTCTAGTAGTACTAGGATGGTATTTTTACTCATGCAAAATCTCATAAAAAAATTCATGGCCATCTATTTACGTGTGATTTGGGCGTTCCCGAAAAAATCTTAGCCTATTTATGAAATCTACTATTTATTCATCGTCATCTTCAAACAATAAATTTAAATAATCTGCCATCATAACCTAAAAAATTGTCATTGTTTATATTCTTGTTTGTTGTAAAAGTCTTGTTTAACTCTGTAATCAATACCTCTTCTTACGATTAAGATATCCTATGGTTACTGACCGATAACCTGTTGATAAATCTTAGTCAGTACTTGAGAAGCAGATATTGTTGCTAACCATTGGTTAAATTTTAATCTGAAGATAATCAGAAGAAAACCAGACATTGAGAAACCAGGCCTAAGTCTGTGAAAATATCAGCTAAGGAGATTTTGTATTTGTGTTTGAGAATTTAATGTGTACTTCTCAGCTTCTTTTCTAGGCAAGGTTAAAGTGAGCACTGCTTAATCTCCTCTTTCAGCCATTTTGTAGCCACCTTAACTAGTTTTGATATGAAAACTTCCGAATGTCTAAAAAATAGTATATAAATTTCATTACACTCAAAAACGTACACTGGCCCAATTATTTATATTTCTTATTTATTATAAGTTTTGGTGAGAGCTGAGAGTGAACAGCCTATAGTTGGCTTCTTGATTCTAACATACGTTTCAGACATTTAGCTTTGCAGTTTGGTCTGTGAGTAATGTTTGGTGCATCATGTGTGAGTGCAGGTACAGCAACACATAAGTCTGAAGGAAACGCGATGGGAGGATCCATTCCCACCACCCAAAGTGCGACCATTCACTGGGCTTTGCTGCAAGACATGCACGCCCAGCAGCCGGGTGAGTAACTATATGTAGATGTCATTATTGTGATCATTTTTGACTGTTTACTGCCTGTGGTGAAGTTTTTATGATTAACTGCTTCTAGCTTCTGTTTTACCTTTACTCAACTCTTATTTTTTCCTATTCTTCACTTCTCCTCTGTACGTCTTCAAACGCTCCTTCCGTATCTTTTTTGGTCTTTCTCATCGTCTTGTTGTCCGGTTTAGCTCCAACATTCTAGGTAACCTCTCACCTGCTGTCCTTTTGACGTAACAGCTCCAGCTCATCTTTGACTCCTCTACGATCTCTGCCAGCTCTTCTTCAGGGTGGCCACAGACCTGGAAAACAGGGAAAAGTCAGGGAATTTGAAAGTGGTCAGGGAAAACAGGGAATTGTCAGGAACTTTTGTGACAGGTCAGGGAAAAATTTTAAGTATAAGCCTCATTGGAAAAAAAATGCTAGTTCTGTAGTGTTAATAAAATAGTTCTGGTCTGCCTCGTGTAATTTTTTTGGCATTTCTCTCCTGAGAATTGTACTTGCCAGTTCCATTGTTTGGAGCTTAAAACCTACCTGCCTTCTTGGAAAAGGATCCTGTTTACACACACAGTTCTCAGAAGTGACCTTTCAAAGTATGGAAACCTATGTGAGATAGATTATAATTGTTTGTGTTTTCATGACTGTTTTTAAACAATCAATGGCAGGATAGAAGTTTTTTGTTAAAATTTTTGTGTTCCTCTGTTAAGTAGGTTGAGTGCTTTTTTGGGTTTTCTAAATCCATGTATCATAAATATGACACAAAGTTGAATGTAACATGCATGTTCAGTTTACTTTGCCAGTATAGTATCTCAAAAAGGAATTTTCGAGAAATAGTACGTTACATTTAATAGGGTAGAGACACTTGGATGGCTGTTAACAGCTATGGTTGTCATAACCGATGAGGGGTGAATTAAAAATATGGAGCAGCACCGGACGGCAAGGGCGGGTGAAATTTAAGATCCCTAAAAATCAGAGACCAACAACATAGTCCGGCACAATGGACGACTTGAAGTACACGCCCCCTGACGTCACCGCAGGGGAAAAGTACTGTGGGAAACAAAGCTTGTTTACAAACATGCTGATTAGTTAGTTGGTAATTGTAGAGAGCAAAAATGTTGCACATTCATAGATTTGCACGCAAGGGTAAAAATATTAGTTTCTATTTCATCGTTAAGATACGTAAATACATAAGATTAATGTTTACCTGAAAAAAAAAAACCAGCAAATTCCAAAGAAATAATCAATTTTCTTGACGTACATATAATCAGGAACATGTGAAGCCTAACAGCTAAATGAAGGTTATGTTCGACTGCGGTATTCATGGAGATAGGTATTGTTTCCCACACTTGACTGAAGCTCCGCCTCTTTTCAAGTCGTCCATTCCAACGTGGGAAAATCTAACTAACCCTGTCAGGGATCAAACCCGGACGGCCTTTGTGGAAGGCTACTGCCTCTACAGTTAAATGTTTTATTTCTGTAACATACAGAGGTAAACTTGATTATCATTCACTTCAGCGTCAATGCTGGCAGTATTTGTAACAAAATAACATAGAAGTATGTTAAAATGATTAAGAATGTCAGCAAAGATTAAACTGTGAAACATTTTATAGGGGCAGTTTTGAATTAGTGCATATGAATTTGGCACAGTCAGGGCATTTTTTGTTAATAGTGGAAAAGTCAGGGAATTTAATTTCCAGTATCCTGTGGCCACCCTGTTCTTGTACTATCTACAATACTTCATTTTGGATTCTGTATCAGACTATTACTGCTGTCATGCTTATTTCAAATTTAATGCTTGCTACTACTGTCATTCTTTCCTACTATGTACTTCTTATGCACAAACCAAGATAGTTATGCTCCTTATGTAATAATAAAAATATGTTGGCTAAATGACTATTTGTCGCACACATTCAGTTGAACTGAATTTTGGCCAGGGTATAAAAAAACTTGATTTATTTTAAAAACGAAAGCAGATTTAAAAAAAATTAAAATCAGTTTTTTTTATTAAAATGCATTTTTGTGACAGGTACAGGTACTTGATCATTTCTCTGCAAATTAATTTTTACTCCATAAACTAATTTTTCTTACCGGTACCTTGATGAGTGAACACTTTGCATAATATTTTAAGAGAGCACTGTTACTTTTTTCAAAACAGTAATTGCTTTCATCTGTACAGCAATAACAGACTATCAGTCGAGTTGGTTCGTTCTGAACATGGATATAATAAAAAAATATAAATTATCAGAAAAATTGTTAATTAAAGTTACATTCACTTCACTAGCACAACATGAATAATTGTGTGATTTCAAATTAGCACAAAGGAAGTTAGTTAAAATACAACTATAATGGCTCATACTTTCCTAACAAGTTATGGGAGATCTGTAAAAGTGGGCAGGTATGCTTGTGATAAGTTGACAAGTATTATTTGGTGTGTAAATCATGCTTGATAGCCTAAGAGTGTGTCAACATGCTACATTGTAGGTAAATATTGGTTTTGCTGCCTTATTCATTTTTGCATTGTTTTTTTTTTTTTTTTTTTATCATTCTTGAATGTCAGTCTCGCTAGTCTTCCGTAAACTTTTGAGGTCAGTGATTTGGTTCAGTGTCTCATTTGTTGCATGTTGTACTTTTTTCCGAACAGCGTCAATATCTTGGTAGATAATTTTGTTAAAACAGTCTTTTTTAAACCTTTTTGGACAGATAACAGTAAAAAAGTTTTTAATTTATGCTTAGTAAGTAGAGACCTGCAAAATTAAAATTATCTTTTGACAAGCTGTCTATTGTGGATCTTAAAAGTCCTTCTGAAATAGACTTACTAAATACAACATTATTGAATTAGGTATCATTTGCCAGGCAGGCTGGCAAATCCAAGTACTATATTCTCAGTGTCTCACTCTTTGGAAGCCCTGGTTATTTTTTACCATTTCAATTAATTTTTATCCCCAACTTGGACCAATATCTACAGAACATTGTACTCACCTTACATGTACATTGTGAGTAATCTCGCTGCTTCACAACTTGGATGGAGGGTACTGTATAGTGGGAGGTAGGTCGTTGTTTAGCGCTGTGCTTATTGGGCCACTTACTTGTTAGCTAGGTACTAAATGTTTCTACTCACATCTTTGCAAGCTGCTGTACAGTCGTGGGTGAAATTTTGTTTAGCTGATTTGCACATTCCCGTTACAGCCTTGCCACGTTTGACACATAAAGTGTGAAAACATAGTGTTATAGAAAATGATAAATTTGTATTCATCTGTACATTTGTTTTTTCATTGATACTTAAGAGGGCGTGGTACATAATTCAACGCTAAAAGCATTAATCTATAACTGTAAGTTTCTTGAATAAACAATAGCAATCCTAGACAATAGTTTTAGCCAACATTATAAACAAAATTGTTTCCAGTGTTACAAACTTCTGAGGCACAATCTCTGACGCCGGAACCTCTAGTATTTAACTGCGGCGCAAGAGATCACACATAACGGCGTAGTAATTTTGGATAAATATTTACTCATAAAGTGGTCAAATACCATTATCTAGGATTGTCATTGAGTATTTTATCCATATTGGCTTCAAAAAAAGGTTAGGAATCAATTGATGTTTTCAGCGTTTATTTATTTACCACGTGCTCTTAACTGTCAGTTGTATGTAGCGTATTGTTTTCAATTGCTTTCACAGAGCCTCACCAGAAAAAAATTGTTATTGTGTTATTTGTGAAAACTACCAACCAAACAAATATTTTATTAATTGGATATGTGCTAGTGTGGTGTAAATCTAGCCTGTGTTAATTTTATATCACTAATAGAAACATTCCATTACTTTTTATTAGGATAAAACAACAACTTTTACTGTGTAATTTTTTATACATTTTGTTTTGCCAACGTCTGTGTAAACATCTGTTTTAGTTGTGGTGTATTTTGTGAATTTAACTGGAATGAAACCACACCGTAAACTGAAATGTTATCATTCACTGTTCAGACAAGTTACGTAATATCATGTTATACTTTTTGAAGTCCAAAGTTTATGAAAACATCGTTAATCATCCTTGATTCCAGGAAGTAGTTTAAATTTAATTATTTATATCTTGGCAAAGCCCAAATAAGATGGAAATATTCATTGCATGCTGCAGTTGATGTGTTCTTTTAAAGTTTGGAAATTTTTTTATTTAGATATTTTCTATTTATAAATGCTTGGCTTATGCATGAATTGCTGTTTCTACAAAACACAGAAAGGTCATTTTGTCAAACCTGCTAGGCTACGATAATAATGTTGTAAAGTTAATTTGACACATTAAAAGTAGTTTTGTTAATTTTGCGGTACCCCTAAAGTATAATTCTACATTTTCAGACTGTGTATATATTTTTATCTTGTTTGTCATTTTGATTTGTAACATGTGATAACACTATTTGAGGTTGTTAGGAGCTGTATGTGAAGTGTTTGCGGAAGTTTTGAGTTACGGTACAGTAACGAGCTAGGTACAGATTGAGTAATACAAGTCCTAGAACTGTAAACTCACGTGATGTGAATTATTCAGGGCAGGTGTTGAACACTTGAATGTCGAACTTGTAAACATTCTGTAGTATGTACCTCGTTAGTGCCAAGTGAAAGGTGAATGGTTAGTAGTGGAGTGCATACGCACTGAGAAAGATGAAGACGGAGCTAGGCTGTGCTATTTTTACAAGCAGAATGGTTGGTGGGAGGTGAGGAGAAGAGAGATCTTTCTTTTGTCTTGGCTGTTTGTGGAGTGGCATGGCTATCTGGAGCACCTTTGTGAGCTGCGCCTATGTATCTCCGTCTGGCGTGAGTTGCAGTACTCCTAGTGATTAGTGTCTTGTGAATGTGCTGTTGCCTGGGGAAGCAGTTTATAATGCTCTTATCAACATTATTACATTTTATGTGTCTTGTGTGTTATAAATTACCCAGGTAATAAATTATTTTCTGTGCACAGCACGTAGATGCTAATTTCTTGTTACTATGTCAATTTAAGTTTTTGGTCCACAGTCCATGAGATTAAGCTCTGTTCAAATGCTTTTAACAGACTAGTTATTGTAATGATAAGTAATGTAGTATTATTGCTCATATTTATATATAAAACTGGTTTTATGCCAGTACTTCAAAATAATAGTTAGTTACTTTTGTAAGTCTTTTAATAAACTGTGAATTAAATTTACAGTATTTTTTATGACATTGTATTTTGTGTTGAATTTTTCCTCATAATGTTTGAGCATGTCTTAGGAATTATTTTCTTTTTAGTAATATATGAACTTCTCAACATCATAGTCATTGATTTCTGAATTCAGACAGAAAATGAGGAATGTGTGCACCATGGCTTAGCTTATATAGTTACAAACCATTCCAGCAATCATCTGGAGTGATTTAGGAAAATAATGAAAAACTGAAATCAGGATTGTTGGGCCAGGAATCTGACACAGGACCTCCAAATTACAAGTCTAGTATTTTACAACTGCTCCACCTGGCTCAATTAGGTATACAGTATTTTCATGCTTTTGAAACATTCTTACACAAAGTATTTTAGTTCTATGTCAGTATTAACTCTATAGGTCTAAAAAAACTCATAATACTGTTTCGTGTCTGAAAAATGTAAAGCATATTTTATTATTACATATCTAGAAATTGGCACATGGTCTATTGATGCGTAACACTGTCCAATTTTGAAATGTATTTTGACTTACTGTAGTGAAAACTTACATTACTACAGTTACATGTACTGTGATGTACTGTTTTCGGCTGTGAGACCCTTAAATTCATTGTCGTGTGAACTGCATGACATTGTCAGCTCTCGTGTTTTCGCAGGACTTTCTTACGGATAAAGTGTCACGTAACCTGAATGTACGCAATGTGCTACTGGTGGATGCCCAGAACTGTAGGAATGGATTCCTCACACGCAAGTTATGTTACCTGGCAACCGTCTGGAACTTGAAGAAGCATGACTATCCTGATGTTTCTGCAACTGTGAGTAATTTGGCATGATTTTTTCATGGTTTGGAGCTTATGTTACGGTGCATGCTGTGTGAAGTAATCATCTCCATAAACGCTCACAAAAAAAGGAATGGGTGGTTTCTCTTACCTTTGCTCACAGCCTTGAAACCAAACTGCTTGATCATCATTTAAACTGAACTTTTTGTTTCACTATCAATCATTAGCGCATAATGCCGTCTAAATCAACCATGAAACGTGATAATCCAATTTTCAGTTATCAAGTAGCTGATGATCGTTAAAGTGTGGAATTTGAGGTTATGGTAATTTTTTTTTCTGTGCAGCTTAGCATTGTGCGTTTGTGGGGATTGAAATATTTTGGCACAGAATTGCTTTACGTTGATTATTCAGAAGACATTGGCACAGAATAGGCAAACCTCTTACATAACTCATAACCGTTTCCATGAATAAAATACTGTACCAAATTTGTGGAATTTCATGTGTTGTCATTGTAGAGAAGATTTAATGTCATTCAGAATTCGTAGCAAAAAGGAATTTGCCACTAACCTTAGTTACATTTTACTGATGATAGAGGCTTATAACCTCTCATGTTTACATTTGTTTAGCTTTCTGATACATATTTTATTCTTGATGAAACAAAGAATGTACGTTATGTACAGTAAATAGCTACTCTGTTGCTAGGGTTCGTATTAATATACTTTTCAGAAACTGTAAAATGTACATTATAAATTATAAATGGTTACAGCAAGGGGTTTAAATGTCAAATCAGGCCACGTGAAACAAATTAAGCAAAGTACATTTAATTCAACATGGAATAACACAACCACTGTTAAAATAAAAAAATTAAGTCTTTGTGTAATATGTGTTGGTATTAATACACACAGGACTTGTATAACACATTTTGGCAAGAAATAAATACTATTAACTATAACTGTTAATGTAGTGGCTCAATGAAAGAATGATTAATAAAATCACAGAACTGTGCACCATTTAACCAGGACTTCAGTTCGATAGAATTTGAATTTGACTGAAAATCTAAAATGGTAATTATTTTTACCACCGTGTTAACTTGTTTCAGAAAGTGTGTTGTTTTTTGCTTCACTCATTCATCTGTTGTTTGCCATTTACACAGCAGTGTATAGTGACTTTTTCTTCCAATCATCTGATTAAGTCTGCAATAATATAAAAAAAAAGTGACTGGCATAAAAGTGTTTTGATATGTAAGATGTCTGAGTGGATGTTGTTGGAGCGAGAAAGAGGAGACAATCCATTTATAGGTGATTCGGGATAAAGTGAGCACTCAAAAAACCCTGATTAATTTCTATTTTCTGCCAGTTTATATCGTTCCGTCGAATGTAATCATAAATATTGCCACATGCTTTTATTTACATAGGTTCGTGCAGTGTTTACATCTGCTATATCTACTCATTAAATACACGAGGGCTGAATATAATACGTATATAATAAAAAGCAATCTTAGTTATAAGTATCTGTGAGTTAAAGTCTCTTAATTCTGGTTTCTGCCCATCGACTAATTGATACAACCCACACTACTGCCGTTACGAATCTAGTTAATGCTGGCATAGTTTATTTGAATTTGTAACTCAAAACCGTCACTAAAAACACACATGACACACATAATTCAAGAATTCAAGTTTCTTTCAATTCTGCTGCCACGAACAACGACGATGCACTTAACAGAAACAATAAAGAACAAATTTTCTTAATATGTGAAATAAAAAATATGTTGTTTCTAGGCTGGTGAAAGTAAAACATAATTTACAGAATACAAATGGTTTCACATCATTTGGCAATGATATTCATAGTAATTTCTAGTATGTACTCTTGAATATGTATGTACGCACAACGGACAAACACATGTAAATGATGCAACTTGGCGAAGTGGCGTAAACCTAATTCTGATGTCACCTATCGGTGGAATTTTGAACTGTCTGAAGTACGGAGCAAGCCGTAACGTGCACAATGACCTGAGGCTGGCGATAGCGTCACATTTTTCTGGCTCAGATTGAGTCTAATTATACTGTAAGTAGAAATGTCAATTAGGTCGTAAATAAATATTTTGAAGTATATTAAATACAAAAGGTCGATTTCATCTGATATTCTTTCACTAATGTTGTATTCAAATAGGAAAATACCCGGAACTACATACAATGAATTGCTACCAACCATACAAGCAGTAAAGTAACTCTTGTTAATGGTGACTTATATGCAGTAACAGCTAGTGATTTTTTTTTCAAATGTTAAATCTTTAGTTCTCACTTAATCCCGAATGACCTGTATTAATGTAGTAGGCAGCAACCTTAAGTGCGTAATATTAATATAATTTCAGCATTGTGTTTTTCTGTAAGTATCTCGAGTTCTTGGTTACTGTCTACCTAACTTAAATTTTTATAGTTGTTTCCTCTTTCATTTTCAGATACATGCCGTCGCTTATTCATTCATTTATTTTGAATCGCAAACTGAAAAATGAATACATATATTTTCTCTGGTGGAAAATTTGATTACAACTGCTGTTATTCTGTGATATTATGTACAAATAATGGTAGGCCTATGAAAATATATCTAAGCTCGAGGGCTTATTCAAGCTGATTTCTTGCAGTACATTTCAACTCTTCCAACTAGACGAAAAGTCAGTAACTCGAGGAGACCAGAAAGACTCATCTACAGCCCTCCAGAAGCATTACAATGGCTGTGAAAGCCAGCGGTTTCTAACAAGTTGTGATCACTAATTTATCTTTTTTTTTTTTTTCATTGCAGTCTTGCTTTTAGAGCCTACAGTAAAACCCTGATGATACGAGTCCTGATGGTGCCCGAATATCACTGCCTCGTAAAATCAGTATTCTACTGTAATGGTTTCATTTGGTTGCTGTAAAAGTTTAGTTAAAATTATCATGATAAGAAGGTAGTAATATTTATGTTTTTCATCATTTCATTTGGGCAGTGTTCCTTTGAATTTGTAGTGTTTACTGTTGCTTACAGTACATGACTTTTTTAGACTGTAAATCTCTATATACTGTATATAAAATGAAGTGTCCTCACTCTCTCAACTGCTGGATCTAGTACCATGAAATTTTGAGGGTAGTTTGCCCTTAACCTGTAGGTACTCACTAAGAAGGGATTGTTCGAAATTTGAAAATTAAGAGCATGAAAAGGGGTGGTATGTGTCTTCAAAGAATCCCTGATATCTTGTTAACCTGGGAAACTATAATTATTTTTTTAACTTCAAAATATTGCCGAAACAAATCCGTATTAGCAAATTTTTCGATTTTGTGAAATTTGAAAATTAGGGGGGTGGAAAGCTATAAATTGTGTTTTTCATCAATCTTGATTCCTCTTAAACCAGTTTAGATATCGAGATGATTAATTTGTCTTCAGAATGATGCTTAAGTAAATATCTAAAACATATATATTTTTTTTCGAAATTCCGTTCCATAAGCTATTAAAAAAACTAAATGTGTTTCCTTTCCAGTTAATCATTCGTATCTCCTTAACCAGTTGAAATATTGAAATGATTTTTTTAAAAAGGAAGCTTAAGTAAAAATCTTAAAAGTAATTTCAGGATTTTTTGAAATTCGACCTTGAATGTCGTTAAAAAAGTAAAATGTGTTTCCAATTAATCATCTGTATCTTTTAAATCCGTTGAGATATTGAGATGATTTTTGATAAGAATGAAGCTTATGCAAATATTTTTAATCAAATTCAGGATTTTGTGAAACTTTGTGAAAAAGCAGTAAAATGTTACAGAACTCCCCAAAAGTCAGCAGGACCATAGAGAAATAATTCAAACATTGATAATTTTTGCCATCTTATTCATAGATAAAAATCTTTGGTCTTGGGCCTGTACACACATAGGAATTCTGACGACCTACCTTGAAGCATTCGTTTTATAAGTCTGCAGTGAGGGAGGTTTCGGGGGCGTATTCTGCGTAAGACTTAGCGACAGAAATTATTGTGCTATTATATATGCGCGTATTAGTGGCAGCTGGAAGATTGCGACGGGACAGTAGAGTTATTTGGACTGCTCTGAACAACTAAGGTGTTGAGTGCCGGTAAGGGGTGACATGGGTTGGATATCGAGCAGTGCCTTGAGTAAAGGGCGTGGATCCCACAGTGTGATCATCCAGGCACAATTCCCACTTGGAAAAATCCTGTTGAACCAGCCAGGAATCGAAACCCGGATTACAATATTGTTGTTAAATGTAAAAAGAATACCTCCCAAAGCCTTGCCGCGGAAAAAGGGTGTGAGGGAGGGCTGTGATATGTACATATTAAAGACAGCTGCCAGACATGACCTCTATCGTCTCTGAATATAGGTACCCAATATTACGTAAATATGCCGTGGTGGTTTTGAAGAGACTGATTACGGCGTAAAAATCTTTGTTTTAATCAGATTAGGGCATACATAACCAGTGCTGTAGTGCCAAAATTGGTACAGGATATACTCACGAGCAACGTACGGCCATTTCCTGGTACCAGGTCGCCAACAGTCCTTGGAATAAATTAGTAGAAGGAAAGCAGAAGGTACACTGTACTGGGCTGAATCAACGAGAGGGTATACGGCGTATACCTCCGACTACAGCACTGTACAATAACTAACCAATTTTTTAAAACAGAGTTGCTGTTTACATTAAATTATTCGACGTGGGCATAGCTGCAGCCAGGTAGCTGGTAAACTATATTTTCCTGGAATGTTATGATGCATTGCCTGGTCAGGAAAAATTTGTTGTAGTCAATCAAGCTGTTGTCTTGCAGGTACTGAGAGACGAGAGACTGAAGCAGGCCATCGAAGCGGCTGCACAGGAAGATCTGCGCGAAGCCAACAAGAGTAGCGATGAAGACCTGGCTACGTTGAGGAGTTACCACAACAACAGAGCTCATAAAATCTTGGAGAATATGCGCTCCAAGATGTCTAACTTTTTGCTCAAGTGAGTTTATGTAAGATTTCAAGCTAGAGGTATCTTTACGAATCCAACTGAGCATTTTATGTTAACCATCAAAATATGATGGAAATTTTTACAGTCTCGTCATTTATGACTAATATAGTTCTGCTTAACAAGTTACTATCATAATTTCACAGTTCACCTGTTTGCAGTATTATTTCATAAACATCTACTATATAAGAACATTAACAAAGCTATGATTAAGGTTTTAAATAAAATTGTAGAAAAAAATTTCACACCTTCAAGCTTTAAGATATGATTGGAGATATTTTTTTTAGCTTACCTTTGTATAGTTTTTGAACAGAGAATGAGTTTGTAATAATACACATATTGCATACCTGTAGTTCCCAAAACCCCCCCCTTTTTTTTACTATCACTCTTTGTGTATTAGGTTTTTTTTGCAACTCCTAAATTTGAAAACATTCGTACTCAAAAGTTGTAATATAAGAAATAACAGCCATAATTAAGTTAAGTGGAAAATTAGGATGTTTTGTTAGTTAGAGTAACAAGGTGTGAAGGAAAAGCTGTAATACTGTATCCACCAGAGAACAAGATGACTTTGAATATAAGATGACTACTACATTTTCACAAAATTCTATAATTACTATTGAAACATACATTTTACTATGTTCTGTTGGTTAAGCAAATGAAACGTGTTTCCAAATCATCAAGTGTGGCTAAGATTAGGTATGTTGAAAATGCTTTACTGGTTACATAAACTGTAACAAATAGGTACACATAATACACTGGAATGAGCACTCAGTCTACTATGAAACACTGTTATTTCCCACATGATTATATATTTTATTGCATCAATACAGGTGTGAAATGCCAAACCTAATGGATTGAAATATCTGCATCCGTGGAACACATTCTGGTGCCCATTTCTTTATTTTACAACATTTTAAGACCACATCCATTGAAATCCCTCATGTATTGAATTTTTTTGTCAGTCCCATTTGAAACGAGAGATAGAGAATCCACTGTATTAAAAAAATCCTTAATTGTAGTCATAAGTCTTGAAAATAAGACAACCCCCACTTATTGGAGAGTAAGAATTGGAATTAAAACATAGTTGTATATTACGATAAATACGGTACATGTAACCAGATGTCTCATGCAGGATGTTTTTGCAGACTTACATCGTGGGTGTTGTACAAGCTGCTACCATGTTTCCTAAGCTCTGTGGTGGCACACCCAGCTCACATACACATGCTGAAGAAGGCCAGCGAAAGTAGCCTGCCCCTCGTCTTCCTGCCACTGCACCGCAGCCACCTCGACTACATTCTCATCTCCTTCATCCTGCTGAACAACAACATCCGTCCACCGCTTGTCGCCGCTGGTGACAACCTTCGTATTCCTGTCTTTGGGTGAGCCCCCAGTCTGACCCTCCCCGGATTATCTCATCAATCCTTCTAATTGTTTTATTATTAAGAGAGGAACTGAAGAACTGGAATTTGGAATAATATTTCAAGTGATTTACTCAAAGTTAATATCTTTTGTCTGAATAAGGAATCCCCTGAAATTATGTCAATATTTGTATGTAAACTGTACGAAAGTTGTGTAAGTGGTTTACGATAAATTAATCATTTATGCAGTGGTGGGACGGTACCACCTTTTCTTTACTCGATTCTGGAATTTATTTTAAGTTTGATACTCTCAATACTTTCAGTACTTGGGGGGGCATTTTGAGTTTACTAGCAGATACAATGTAAAATTTAATTAGCTCCAAAATCTTATTGCTTCCCTCATTATTAGAACTGAGAAGTTTAAAAAAATATATTCTACTATTCTGGTTGACAATTAAAACTTAACATTTACAATTATAGGTTAAGAAAATATAAAAATTTTTGTTGAGAAATACATACAAAATTCAAACATGTTTGCTGTCCAAATGTTTCTTTAAATTGCTAGTATTATACAAGCATTGTCCTCTTGAATACAAATTCTTCTTGCAAAAGTTAAACACAGCCTTTGTTTTGTCATTTGGGTCCAGAAAAAGTACAGTAAAAGTCCGATGTAACGAGTATGGCATATAACATAAAGTTCGCTATAACGTTAACTTCCCTCGGCACCGTCAGTTGCACATACATTGTGTGGGTAAAATATGTTGGTTTTAACGACAGCGCAGAGAGTTCATTTTCGCTATAACGATAAGTTAAATTGCAGCAGTTAGTCGTCAGATTGGATGCAGGATTAATAGTGTTTTAGGAAACGTTTCCGTTTTTG
>PNEQ01004406.1:36347-48152 GCA_003012365.1 Medauroidea extradentata
AAATGAACCTGGTGTTTGGAGTGCCGTTACAGACCAACTAGATGTACAGTGCACTTTCGAAGAGTATGTATCGGCAGACGATAACGTTGAAGTGTGCGGCGAGTTGACAGATGCCGAACTCATTGATTTGGTTTGTAATAAAGAGGAGAGCGTGTCAGAAGAAGAGCAAGACGAAGGAACAACTGAAGTGACGGCCGTTTCGTCACAGGCTACAGTAATGGAGGCGCTTGACATCATTAACAGCTTCTACCGTCACAAAAATGCATCTGTCATGGACTTGTTAGCTTTTCAAGAAGTACAGTCATTTGTCATGAAGGAAAGTGTAATTAAAACGAAGCAAACGAAAATTGATTCCTTCTTCCAAAAACAGTGACTTATTTTTTTTTGTGCTAAACATGTTTAACAAATAACTTTTTTATTTACTCTTCTGCGTTTAAAAACTGTTCTTAGCTGAAATGATATAGCCACGGAAGTGACAATGAAAACATAATTTTCATATGACATTTCTTCAGTTGATAGTTTTAGTTTAGTAGAAGTGAAGTTTTGTGCTTTATAACTTTGCGTGTACGCATGTCTACCCAGCGGACCACAGCAGACTGTAGCAGCAGTGGTGCGCTGTGCGCATGCGCGTGCCTCTCAGCTCACATCTGCCGGCCGGCTACCACCGCCACCACCCGACAACAGGAAGCACAACGGTTTTGCGCGTGACCTTGCGCTCGCCAACAGCTGCACGTGCTGCGTTGCCAATGCTCGCTAGCTTGCCGCTTTATGTACCTGTCCCTTGTTATACACGTACGTCCATTTAAGTGAGTGCATTTTATACCATGTAAACGTTCCGCCAACTAATTATATGATTAAATCTTTGCTTTTATTGTGTTATGCACAGACAATTCATGTATCAGAATTAAAATAATTTGTAAATTAGGTACAACTTTTAATTTTTTTTGTAACGATAATTCGTTATAGCGATAATTTTTTATGACAATATAAACTATCGTTATAGCGGACTTTTACTGTACTTCAAAACATGACATTCTGAATATTTTGTAAAATACAGTACTTTAGCACATTTTCAAACACTTGGAAAAAAATTATAGAATACACCCAAACACAAGTTGTATTTTCACAGGTACCACAAATAACAAAAGGTCAAAGAGGATGTTTGTAGAAAACTTTCTGTTGCTTCTTGATTTTTGTTACTCAAAATGCGTACTGTTAAACTCAACAAGACACTCAGAGTTGCGCTGTAATTATATTTGTGTGTTTATGTGATACAGAAACAAGTGTGCAATTTTACAGCCCAATGAATTTGTGCGAGAAACGGAACACACCTTAAAAAAGTGGGAACAATTTTTCGTTACTACGAATTTCCAGTGTATATGACCACACCTATGACGAGTGTCTTCCATTTCCGCTGACAATTTGTTTATGTATTATCTTCGTTTTTTTAGTGCTGGTGAATTTGGATTTCTTTATTGTTATACTTGTTACGTTTATGATTGAAAGCAATTATGATGTTCCCGATAATGCCACTACTGTAATTGTTAAATTGTCAGTGATCGCAAAGACAGAAATGTGAAGTACAAAATGACAACGTTTTGAATAGGAAATAAAGAAACTTAACCTCTTTTAGTAGCTATGTTTACTGTTGGAAGTGAGAGGTTTATTACTACTGGTAAGTGAACTATAATTTTTTCTGCTGTATTTGTCAGCATAATCACAGTTTTTAATTGTTTATTTATATTTATGCTGCTGAAGTATTCACGTACACATGCAATTTGCAGTTTCCGAATATTTTCTTGTTGTTACTCTTTTGTGTTGCTGACGAGCTTAATATCTAAGCAAACATAGAGTAAAAATAATTGTAGTTTTTCACTGGTGTGCCTTAAAACATGATAATTGTAATTGTACTGTAGCAACAGTTTCTTACGTAGCGATTAATGAACGACAAAAGTATTGAATAAGTGTATCAATATAGGAGCATTGATACTTGATACATTTAAGTATAGATGGTATCGAGGTATCAAAGTATTGAAAGTCCCATCTCTACATTTATGAAATTTCTGCTTAATTTATATTGTCAGTAATTTTTTGGCTACAAGGATAAATACATTTTTATTATTAAATGCACAAAATGGCTTATACAATTTTGCCTTCAAATTGCCATCTATGTACTTACATGAGAAACTAGAGAAGATGAATACTATATCTTATTTTTTATGGTCATAATAATACAGCAGAAGTACTGAAAAATGAAAATCCACTACGTGCTCCCGCCTTCTGGCAGGGTCACATTGTGTGTGAGAGAAGGCCAGGGTAAAGGTTGGGCCGGCTGCTCAACTAGTGAGACATGTCTGTCGGTCGTACAGCCTAAGGAATGGATGAAATGAGGGTGATATGTTTGAAGAGCAGCAACGGAATGAGGGAGGTGGGGGAAATGGGAGTTCCCAAAGAAAATCTGCCGGCCAATGGCAATGTCCGCTACGTTTACCACTTGTGAAAAATCTGAGACCGAAACCGCCTGTGATCGAACTCTGATCTCCTAAGTGGGAAACGACCACCGCAGCCCCTCTGTTCTACTGTAGTATGTTTTTTCAAATGCAGAAACATAGTCAAATGTTAATTGTTTTTAATATAAATTCTCTATTATGGATTTCTCTTAACAATTTTTGTACCGAAAGGCGAAATTTAGAAATAGGCTTCAGTATTTATACTAGCACAAAGTTAATCATGGTGGAGTAGGGAAGCGAATCATATTTCAAAGACTCTTGATGCGAGTACAGTTAAGGTGTACTGTGCAGGTAATGTTTATGTGAAGACAGTTCTTTTGTTTGAGCAGGTGGCTGCTGCTGGGGCTAGGGGCATTCTACATCAAGCGGCGCATGGACCCAGTACAGGGCAGGCGCGACACAGTGTACCGAGCTGTGCTCCACACCTACATGATGGAAAGTCTGCGGGCTGGACATAACATGGAGTTCTTCATCGAAGGGGGCCGCACCCGCACCGGCAAAACCTGTATGCCTAAAGGTAACTAACTGTCTGCTTGTTTCCATGTTCATATTTGTTGGTAAATTATTAAAGCATTTTTAATGAAACATGAGAAAGATCCTTTTTCACGGTAAATTTTTACAACCCATCATTTTTATTGAAATGACATGTTTGGGACAAACAAATGTGTGCTTATCTAGAAGGGAAGTGTTATAAATGAAACTATCACAACAGGGTACTATGCTGTGAATTCCACATCTACAGATATCAAGTTTTAGTAAGTTCTTTATTTTTTTTTTCACATATGTATCAAAGCAGGGTACTACTGCAGCATGTCAAAAACTCGTGTAGATATTAGCAGAAATTTGTTAAGGAATAAGGTAAAGGAGGTAAGGGAAGAAGCATAGATAAGTAGGGTTGTGCAAACGTTCGTTATAACTAAACAATAACGAATAATCTGAACTTTCGTTGTCGGTTTCAGTAATTTATTGTTCAGTGAATGTCTAATGAAACGTAACTTCTCGACTTTCATGAATATTTTAGTTCTTATTGAATGTTCATTTAGCTTACTTACAATATTTGCAGGCCTCTACTGTAAACTTATTTTTCCATGTCTTGTTAGTAGGATTATTTTTAAACTTCTTTTACAATGAAACCATTTGAAACATTATAGAACTCACGTATAACGTCCATTAAGATCAATTTCTCACAAAATTAATTTTTGTTTTGATTTCATGAAATTGGTGTTTTTTTCAGTGATTTTTAAGCATTAAAATCTTGGTGAAGAATCGTTCATAGGGTACAGACGTGTATAACTCTCCCATATCGTCAATATTAAATCTGTATTTCGTAGAGGTGCGTTGTCAGCAAAAAGACAGCACTCCAGTTAGTGACTTGTGCCTAGACGCTAGGGTAATGCGTAATGTGTGATGCATGTACTGTCTCTGCCCTACAGCTTTCGTATTTCAAGGACTCAAACACGCAAAAGACATCCACCTAGACATCCATTTCAAAAAGTGAACTTACTTTGTTTTACTTTGCACAAGAGATGGTCATATTATTTTAAATATTTAAATTTTGAACGTTATAATAGGTCATTTGTAATCTGTATTACTATATTTATGATTACTTCAAGTTTAAAACAGATTAAAATGTAATAAATTACGTTTTAAATGTAAAAAATAAACATGTTTTTGTGTAAACAGCTGTTGAAAATCACTGCGACTTGTTCTATAAATAAAACACTGCCCAGTGTCGTATTCAATTGTTTATAGCCTCATACTGGATGGCAAGTAATAAGCAGTGACTTATCTGATACCATCTCAGGACGTTTAGGAATACGGTGGCACGTTAGGTCTCTGCCGTTGCTTTTCTAGCACCGGAGATGGTAGCACTTATGTAGAACCTACATCGGCCTTAAAACTCTGTTAATATTTGAAGTTTCAGCTACACCACAGAGATAAAAAAAGTTAAAAGTATAAATTAGCTGTTTCAACATTTCAGTGGCAAAAACAAGCAGATGCTGCACCAGCAGAGGCATTCTGAAACCAATTGTTTTGAGTTTGCTGTAGTTTGCTGTTGCCATACTGTATGGTATGCTTACTAGCAGGAGGAAGGCCTGCAGTATTTGTGAAAATACAAACATTCATTGCAGCCTGTACAATGGTTATATATTTTCCCAAATTGTTATTAATATTTTTTGTTACTGCTTGGTATATGGCCTTTACACACAAAACAACTGTAATATTTTATTTTTATTGTTGGACACAGTCAAAGTCAATTTTACATGAGAAAAGGCTATTTTAATGTAATTTTTGGAGTTTTAAGGGGGTCAAATATGCTTAGAAACAAATTTTGCAGGGCAACGATTTTGTGAATTCACCTTAAGGCACATTGAGGCGTCATATAATTGTGGTTACTGTATATGCTACAGAGGATGGAGGTTCCTCAAGGAAACTTTTGTGGTCTTCTTTCCAACCACTACAGACTAACATTAATGTTTTTAGTAGTACATATACGTTGGCAGATCACAAACATACATTGTTTTTCTGGGAAGAGCTTGGAAACATTCTGTACAACAATGTATGTTCATCTGTAAAAGTTAAAATTGAGCGTCTGTACATTTCTGCAGAGACTGTGTGTTCAAAGTGGCATTGTACAAACTTTTATAAAGTTAAATAGCAGAGTGACTGCTAAGTAAGACTGGGAAAGTTTGACAAGTTACCAGCTACTGTACAGTATACACATTTAAGAAATCCTGGCCTTGCTGTGATATGTTAGCATTGTGTAGGTATGTACTTTGGTAAAACTTAGCTTATCTTGCAGTTTCTTGATGTTTCAGTTAAGTTGAGAATTAGGAAATGTGGCAGGTATTGCAGTTGGCCAGTGGGTTTTCTCTGGGATATCCCATATTTCCTTCTTTCTTTCATTCCACTGCTCCTCTATCCAATCTCATCTCACCTCACCAATTCTCTGGGCAGGATGGGCGTCGGGCACATGTCTCGAACATGGCCACCAATCTTGCTTTCACCTCAACCTCTGATCATTGTAAGTGACCTTATCTTAGGTGGGGCACACAGTTTTTATTTTTCAAACTCTGGCATAGCCTAATTACTGTAGCAATGACTATTGTCTCCTTTGTGTTGCAGGGGGCTTGCTGAGCATCATAGTAGATGCTTTCCTGGACGGGACAATAGAGGATGCCCTACTGGTGCCGGTGAGCGTGAACTACGAAAAGTTGGTGGATGGCAACTTTGTACGGGAGCAACTGGGACAGTCTAAACAAATGGAAACCTTTGGGAGTGCCATGAAGGCCATTTGGTCTGTCCTAAATTCTAATTATGGCATCATGAGGATAGATTTCAACCAGCCCTTCTCGCTCAGGGTATGATCATTTTTATATTTCTCTAGTCCCAGTGTATGGGGTTTTTGGTTTTTAATTGTAATAAGCATGGGTGAGTGCTTTTAGCAAGGATAGCTTGAGGTTAATTTCTTACATAAGTGGTAGGCTACTGTTATTACAGCTATATTAATAAGAATAACGGATTGAAAGTTAATTCATGTGTGTTTTTTTGCTTTACACTTTGAAGTGTTGTGCATTTATATACTGTGTGTATCATTTCCCGAGTATGTTGACCATACAGAGAGAAAGCTGTGCAACTTGCAAGATGGGCAAGCCATTTTTTAACTAATGTAATGTATGGGCTCAAACATGGGGTAAAAAGTTTTAATAAATATATTTTATTTTGTTACTGTATTTTTCTTAAGAACTTATGTTACAAAAAAGTATCAACATTTTACTATGTAATGTTAACATGTTTAAATGATGCCCATGTGCCATGCAATAGCTTGTTTGCAAAATTTCCTTCATGTGTGAAATAAAGTTACTTTATTAGTTTAGTTTGAAAGGAATAAGTGACAAAAAATTGTCCTTCAGAAGTGTTCTGCAACTGTCGTAAACTGTTTACCCTAAAACATTTGTCCAGCTTCGATATATTGGCAAACACTGTTTGGATAATAGTGTTGTCAGTATGGTTACGATGTTTGGAGATGTTCACGCCTTTAAACAGAGCTGTCCAGTAACAAATATTTGACTGTGTATTATTTGAACAACATGTAGACAAGTGAGATAAAGACAACTTAACTTGGAATTATTAATCATTTCATCACATACCTATAACAGCATTTCATACTATACGTAAATCAAATTTCCTCGCCTCCAAGTGACCATAATTCAATTTTACATCCACAACATACAATCAAAACGTGTTCTACCATATCATTACTAGAAAGAGGAATGTAACCTACTAGCAATTACATTATAGGGAGTCCATCCACAGTGGGGAATGGATGGGCCAGTATTATGAGACCAGCAAGTGTTCAGTGTTGGGGTAAATGTTTGGGATCTCACCCTGAAGGAGGACTTGGTATTATTAATTGCATAACTGTCTATAGGAATGATCTTGTTCTATGTTAATCTAGGACATTCTCACTCCCACTACAGTTAACTTGGTGAATGGTAATAGTAGTCACAGTTTGTACTATGGCATTAGATTAGTTTAACTTGGAAAATATTTTTATCTGTATTATTATTGGGCATGAAAATATACTAGTGATTTAAAAACAGTCAACATATTTTGAATGAAAATAGGTACATACTATACCCAACTCGACACCTTCCAGCACCTCGCTCTATGGCACCAATGTCGTAGTCGAGGACCAAAGGCAGCTGGTCGAAGGCATTGCCCGCCACATAGCCTATGGTTAGCTTACCTTTTATTTACAGTACAGCCTCAGTTTTACATACTCTGCTTTTATGATTGTAGTACTTTACAAATTAATTCTTGGGAACATCAAGACACATTAAAAATACATTTTCGAAGCAAAAAAAATATTAAAGGAGAACACGCGGTATTCAGAAGCAACCCGTGATTCGAAGGTCAACTTCAAAAATGACAGGAAAAATTATCTTTTAGTATATCAGTTGTTTCTCTTGTTTATTTTAAAATAATGCGTGGTTTTGAAATCGTTGACCCTATTTAAATTGTGAGTTCTATTCAGTGACATTAGTCATTTCAGGTTGTAAGTTTTGTCAGTCCTGAACTTATCCTGTTCAGGGAAAAATGTTGGTGTAGAGTCATAATCTCTTAATGGGTAAAATAGCATAATCCTTATTGAAATTAGGTAGTCATATACAGGACTGCATTATGTAATGAGCTAAACCTTACTTTTTTCTAATTAATTTTAGTTGGGTGTGAATGCTGACTAGTACAGCTGTTTCTTTTGCCTCCTCTTTCGATCCCTGAATATTTCTTGTGTGTGTGTGTGTAGTTCTGCAATAAAAGTAAATATGATTGACTGTAGGAGTATTAGTTGAATGGCACGTGAGACAAAGATTTGAAATGCGTACAGTATAACACTCTTATAATGTTCTCACTTATAATATTTTCGTGGTTATAAAGCTACCTTAGTTTATAATAGGAAATTACCATCTTACAGTGTTTTTCCATTTATACAGCAAACATTTTTTGAGCCCCTTCAAAAACCTTATAACAGGGTTTTACTAGTGATATTGATCAGAAATCACACTGTGTTGCACTGTATTGTATTGTCATTTTGAGGAATGCATTGATGTTTAGAAAGTTTGTAGTTCAGTGTCCAATAGCAAGTGATGTTAAAACTAGAATATTGTATGAAGGGAACCCTGGTATGAGGAACTTAAGTTTGTTAGTTGTGTGTGGTGGGATACTAATGCAAGGAGAGTGCCAGTTAAGAGTGGCTGTAGCGGTTGGGCTGGTTGCATGTTGTCAGGAGCTGGTGAACTCTGCCCGCCTGGCCAAGCCGCAGCCCTCGGCAGGACTGCCGCAGCAGAGGCTTGTCTCCAGAAAGAACCTGCACTCGACTCCTTCCAGCACCTCGCTCTATGGCACCGATGTCGTAGTCGAGGACCAAAGGCAGCTGGTCGAAGGCATTGCCCGCCACATAGCCTATGGTTAGCTTACCTTTTATTTACAGTACAGCCTCAGTTTTACATACTCTGCTTTTATGACTGTAGTAGTTTTACAAATTAATTCTTGGGAACATCAAGACACCTTAAAAATACATTTTCGAAGCAAAAGTAATATTAAAGGAGAACACGCAGTATTCGGATGCAACCCGGGATTCGGAAGGTGAACTTTAAAAATGGCAGAAAAAATAATCTTTGAGTATATCAGTTGTTCCTCATGTGCATAATTAATTATGTATCTATGGACTGAGCACTTTCGCGTGCAACAGTTGGCATCCCTTCGAGTGTGTTTTGTTATGAATAATACAAATTTTTTGTGACTGCCCATACTGTTTGCAAGAATCACAGTCTCTAATGGGAGTGCAGCAAGCAAGTAGGTTCACTTCATAAGCTCTTTGTGTTGTGCAGTATGTACATTTGTTTTGAATTTTTTATTTTTTTTTGTTTGACATCTCTACATACTTCTGAACCCACATTGTGATGGTAACTTTTATTGGGTCTTCGAAATTCATCCAGTGTATAGATTTCTCAATTATGTACTATTCTGCTTTTCAGATTTTTAAAATTAATAAATTTCCTGAACTTTCCAAATTCCATGTGTTCTCCTTAAAGTCAGTATGATAGTGTTAAAAATTTTATAAAATTATACACATGAAGATGAATGACAGATATTTGGTTTCTTAGGTTGAATTCTCCCTGTCTCAGTTTTCAAGGTAACTTGCCATTACAGAGTCATTTTCAGGAATTGTAACATGTGAAAATGGGATGTGCTTTTTTTTGCCCCTAAATCTTTACAGTGAATGCTGAGGTGACATATTAAAACTGGCCATTTTCGCATGTTGGATTCGTGCCGGACAATGTCGTTAGTCAGGAGGTTTTGTCTGGGTTCTCCAGTTTCCCCCACCCACATCATTCTGACACTGCTCCATACTCACCTCGTGTCATCCCTCACCAGTGCTAAAGACCTGGATGTTAAGCGCTGGTCAAAATCTCTTACTTAAAACTGGTCATGATGTCTTCCTTTCTGTTACTGATTGCGTGAGTTGCTGGTTCTGACACCAATACCAGTGCTGTTAACGAGAATAGGTACCTATGTTTTAACCCTGCTTATAAACACCTTAATATTTAGTGACTATCTTTGAAGGACTGAGGGGCAAGGAATTGTTCACAGTATAAACTGAAAATGTACACCAGTAACAACACACGTACAGTTGTAGTATACCTAGGAATCAAACTTAACATTTTCATCCGAGTCCGATGACAGTACCTTAGATGCCGAGTCCATGAAGGTAAAAATTAGCTTCCAAACATCATCTGGACATCATGTGCTAGGAATGTCTTTTCTTGGTGATTTTTACTGTAGATTTTAATAAACTTCATGTACAACCTGCTAGTGTGAAAAAGTGAAGCATTTTTGTGTAATTTTCTGTCACTTATCATACTTTTTGGCAGCAACTTATCTACTTTGGATTTAAGGTTGAATTGATCATTTTTTATTGAAGTGGAACCTTTGACCTTGTTATAGTTTTATTTACTGTTCTACAACTTTCCAGGATGTTCAAGACGGTATCATGTTGTTAAAAACAAGAGGGTGTGACTTTTAATTTAGTGTATCCCAATAAAAAAAAATCTAGGCTCTAGGTTAAATTAATGTAGCAATAAAAATTTTAAGCTACAGTATAACCCTTCTCCTACACCCCCCGTTTTTACAATTTCCCAGATTTTACACCTACTTTTTGTAGTCCCATTTGCTGTTTTTACACAGTGTCGCGGTGACCGAATGGTCAGACGATGTGCCTCCCACTTTTGAGCCAAATCAAGTTCAATTTCCGGTGGGGTCGGTCCCCAGATTTTCAAATGTAGGAATTGTGCCCTTTCATTCCGACGCTGCTCCATGCTCACCACATGTCACCCCTCACCAGTGCTGAAGAACTTAATGTTAAGCGCTGACCGAAATCTCTCACTCATGCTGCTTTTACATTATAAGGTTCTCTTTTTATCACTTTCCTGCATTTTACAACAATTTTTCCAGGTTTCTTGAGAAGTGCAAAAAAAGGGGTACTGCTGTAAAATACAAATGTGCGTTAACACTTTTAAAAGTGGGAGTCTGAGAATAAAAATGTTAAATGGAGTTCAATACAGTAATGCAAATGAGAACAACACTAAAGATAGGCAAGGTCCATCTTGCAGACCTGAAAATAAAAATATAAAAACTTAAATATTACAAAGTATGTAGGCCTAGAATACAATACTGTACAAACCTTGTTTTGTAGCACTAATAAATAAACCAGCTTGCCAGTACCACCCTCCAAAAAGTATCCATGTTTTGGTTCACGAGAAGCTTTCCTTGCGACATTAGTACTGCAGACCAGCAGCTCTACAGTAGAACCCAGTTAAAATATTTCTCAAATACCAAAAATATGTTTACTTAATAAATGGGAAAACATTACGAGACAGTTTTAGGGACTAATTGAAAGTAGCTTTATAACGAGTAAAAACATTATAAGTGAAAGCACTGTAAGAGGGTTCTTCCCATTCTTCTCAGCATAAACAGTTGTCTTTAACTTTAGTCTTGTAGTGTAACTCACGTGCTATCTTACCAACGCAAAAATAAATCTATACTACACCATTATTTGTTCTGCATTTTATCTTAAAAGCACTTGATACTCATGCCCTCACTCGTAGCAACTTGCAAAGCTGCTGTGATTGTCAAGACCATGCACGTTCAACAACACATTACAAAGTAGCGCCTCAGCTACGTGTTGTATACACTGCGCTGGACAAGGAAAAGTACTATGCGACAATCATACAAAAAAATTTTTTAGTTAAATCAACGTTTAAAACTTTTGATGCTATGATTATGTGGTAATGCAATTAAACATGACACTGTATATACAGTAGGCAGTCGAACCTCTATCTATCTTACTCGCATGTATCGTTTTCCCGCATGTATCGTAATTTTTTAATGGTCCCGACGTAATTCCTATTATAACCAATGATAACAATGTCCGTATGTGTCGATTTTCCAATTATCGTTTTTCCCGTATCTATCGTACAAATAAGAGTTCCCCGTCATTGTAAATTACAGTGGAACCTCGTTGCATCGTTCCCGTTTCTTTCGTTTTCCCGCATCCATCGATCGTTTTTCACGGTCCCGACAAATTGCCTATATAAACAATGTTAAATAAACCCACACGGATCGTTCATATATGCATAAATTTCCCGCATCGACCGTTCAGACATTTTCACCAACAAAAAAAAAAGTTAACTTACATTTTACGTTTTCATATCACGCTCGTATACACTTCTCG
>PNEQ01004406.1:48252-64918 GCA_003012365.1 Medauroidea extradentata
GTTGATATCCAAATTATTTTCAATAGATTTCGAACACGTATATTGTACAAATTCATTTTGTTCTATTGTAAATATGCGCTTTTACTTTTACATTTCCGTAAAGTTTAGTGAATAAATTGCAGTAACGTCAAGAATTTTGGGAATTTTCTTCCGCCATTTTGTGCACTTCCGAGTACAGTCGAAGGCAGCCGAGCGCAAGCGCACGAGTCGGAGAGGTTACATTTCGCCTTGTAAATACGTATCTCATTCTTGTTACGTTTTTTGTTTAGTTAGAAACAGTTTTTTTGAATTTTGTTAACAAGTGGAGTACACTATTTTTATTTTAAGGCCTGTGAAATGTATTTATAAATTATTACCGTAAGTGTCGCGGCCTTCAAAATCTGTTCCCTCACTTGAAGAATGCCTTGGAATAATAAAGGAGGTAGAGAAATGTCCCGGTGAAAAGCATGCTGACATCGCAAATGTCTCGGATTGCCACCTTTGACGTTAAACTAGATCGTTAGTAATACAAATGAAGCTACGACCATATTCAATACACACATATTTGAAGCAAATTTTCATGTTGTGGACATTATGTGTGATTATTTGAGGTTATGTTTTTAGTTTTTTTTTAAGTAAGGGGGGTGGGGGTTGCGTGTTTCTTGCATGTTTCGTTTTCTCGGATGCATCGTTTTTTCTCATTGGTCCCTTGAAAAACGATGGATAGAGGTTTGACTGATGTGAATTGTTATTGATGATACCGTACCTAGAATTGTGTAGCAGAATTTTAGTGTTAAATATTCTAGAGGAACTAAATTTTTTGGTTAAAAGTAAATTGGCAGGAATATAAAAATCATACTGTACAGTACTTCTGAATAAAATAAAATTTTTGATGTAGGGTAATATACTCTTAGATACTTATGGTTTGTAAATATACCAATGGTCCTAATTTTACGAGCACCTTGTAACGGGGCTCCTTCTTGTACGTTTGTTGTTTTTTATTTATATATTTGTGCTGGAAGTTATGTCCCGGTTCGCGGCGGTAGAATGTAACGGGGCTCCGTCTACGTTGTTGTGTTTGTTTGTATATGTATATAGATGTTAGAAGTTACGATGTAGTTGTTCGGCGCGACAGAATGTGATGGGTCCTCTCCTCTGTTGCTGCTTGGCTGTAGATGTATAAGGTGAAGATGTTTGGTATCGAGTCCCTGTTTGCGGCGGTAGAATGTTGTGGTGCTGTATATACGTATGACGTTGTAGGTTATGTTGATCCTTGCTGCCGGTGACGACTTATCAAATTAGAATTTGCCTTGTTTGTTATTTATATGCCCGGATAGCCTGAGGAGTTTACCTAAGGAGTTTACATAAAAGAAAAAAGAAACAAAATTTTTTTATAACTTTCAGTTTCTTTTAGTAATAGTTCACCAAACGTACATGGCACAATAACGTACAAAAATTCTTTCCAGTGATTTTATATCTTACGGTGTGAACGTAAATAGGTAACACCAGTGGCGGAATTCACTAAGTCATGAGTGTTCGTCCCAGTTTATTATCGGTTGTGATCTGCCTCAGTTTGCTCCACAAAGGAAAACGACCTAAACTACGGGGTACCACTAACGGTGTCTTAAACTGCTATACTCACATGTGCAGCTATTTCTTGCACCTACTTACTTGGGTACTACTCTTAAACACCGCAAAAGAAATACATATTAGAGAAATTTAGTGATGGCAACACAGCCCACTTTACTCGCGGATACGCCCTCTAAGCTTCACCGCCCCTCTACCACGTTTAACACGTCCTCCTCTTGCCGCCATGACGCCCCAACTAATCAAAACACTCAGTCGGCCATCTCCCGGCGACCGTTCCCTAGCTCCGATTGATCACAACTAACTTTCTTGGGCGGACACCCGGACTTACTCGGCCGAGCGGCGGAGTGATACATCAGGATCCAACTTGCCTAAAAAGCTGGTTAATTGACGTTTATAACCTAAAAATGTATGTAACATAGATACTGATAAATTTACAAAGCATTTTATTCCATAATATCAGCTAAATATTCATTAGTTTATTAATTGGGGATGTGCAGCGTCATCAATCTGTCGCGGATCACCACCTTCACGGAGTTTTGCGCCCGACACTACCACCCACGTCGATCGAGAAACGCCCGGCAGAGCTCATTGCATTCCAGCACGTCCCTGTACGTGCCTCCAGGCAAGTGAACTCTGACCTGCCTGCCAGATAAACCCATCCAAGCACAGGCTAGCTCAGAGGTTATTTGAAATTTTAAAAGCCAGCACTTCTCTGTACGTGCTTCCAAGCAAGTGAACTACGACTAGCCTGCTACATAAATCCCATTCCAGGAGAAGTGAGCTAAGAGGCTACTTGAAATAAAAAAAAATCCAAACAAGGCAAAATATAAGAAAAGTTTACTTAGAAAAGTTGCTAGAAATTAAATTAGCTTTAAAATGAGTCCAAACACGATATGAATCCGATAAAATTGACACGTAAAATTAAATACTTTTCTCTTGCTTTAACAGTTAAATTTTAAATTTTGAATAGACTTTTAATGTTAATTTCTCTATTAACATCCCCAATTAATAGGTTGGATCCCGCCGTATACATCCTTATCCCTGGTTAAGTTGGCCTACTTAATTTGTTACAACAACAAAGAGAAAAAAAAAATATTAATTAAGACAAACAAAATTGCAATTACTGTATGATAAGAGGCCCAGTAAGTGCCAGTGCACGTCACAACCTGTTTTATGAAAGGAGCAATTTTAAGGGGTCATTCTTATGAGCCGTTAAAGAACAGTAAAATTGTATGAAAAAAAATTGAGAATTAAAATTACTGTTAGAAGTTGTGTTGAAAGTACATAGTACAAATACATTATCTAAGTAATCAGTTGGCAAGCCACAATATTTTTACATAAATAAAATAAACCTATTATACTGTATAATAAAATGTGTCAAGTGGTGGTTTGAAGTGAATGCGCTCCCCAGCACTCATTGCAAGTAGGCTTACTACTCCTCTCATCTCATCTCTTGCTCCTTGGTAATCAGTTATCACACATTCTTTCTCAATTACTCTTAAAAGTAAAAGTGCCTACTACAGCTACAATAGGCTCGTCAATAATGACACAAATGAGCAGCAGTCCAAAAACCCTGTTTTAATTATACTAGTTTTAACGTTGTACATGGCGTAAAAGTGTATCAGAAAAGAAACGTGTTTGAGAAAGAAAATTCGTATTTCATTATTTTACACTGAATCAAAGAAACTGGCCCAATCTGTCTTCCGTTCCAAAGGAAAAACTGTAGGTATTAGGAAATGAAAATTAATTAATTTTTGTGTTTGAATTATTCTGCAAGCTCTTAATTAATTTTTACGTAATGTATTGGCAGTGAGAGGAAGTCTTTGCAGCCAGTTTGTGTATATGTACATAGTTTTCAGGATGTGATTTTTGCTATTTCCTGCAGAAAACTGAAAACATCTTTTTCCATTTGACTACAGCAAATACTTATATGTATATGGATGCTATACTGCCTACTAATTAAAGCGTAGTTGATACACAATATTGGTTTTGTGTCAACAGAAGATTGTAATTACCGTTTTGACGTATGTTTTTTTTTTTTTTTTTTTTTTTTTTCCCCACAATACATTTGTCCATTTATAGAAATTAATATTGCATTAATTTACTGTCTTGTTTTTCGCAAAATGTTTGTAAAAGTGGGTGTCACATTCTCAAGAAGTCACTTGATCCTGTATTCTTATTTTTTTGGGACGTGGGTTGGTCATTGTTAACTTTCTTGGGTATATTTTAATTGGAATACATCTGTCTATTGGTATAAATTGATACTTCATTCACTGATTGCCTTATTTTTCTGCAAAACACTACTGTAATTCTTAATAATCATGAGAAATTGCTCAGTTCTAATTTTTAAGGCAGCAAGTGGTAGGTCGTATTAACTGATCTTAGGTATTTTTTTAATATGAAGACGTCCCTTTATACAAACCACTATTTTTTAATTGTTAGAACTTGGTTTTATGTCACAGAGACAGTTTAAAACCAGTTTACATGAAAAAATTAACTCTTAGAACCATTTTTAAAGTTTTTAAGTGTCGAAATAGGTCAGAACCATTTTTCGGTTTTTTAAGTGTCAAAATAGGTCATGTTTGGTTTTATGAGATTGTCTATTTTATGAGGTAATTTTAGTGTTCATGAGACTATATAAAATTGGGTTTAGCACGTTACTGATATGCACATTTAAGAAATAGGTACAGGTATGTAGAGAATAAATGTAAAAGGAATAGAATGAAATAACGTCAATAATGTTGATTAGATGTGTGGAAAAATTGAAAGATCTTGCAGGGAAATTTAGTAAGTGACCATAAATTGTTCAAACTACAGTACATAGATTTTTTTTACCTTTTTGTAATTAGCTAAGCATGTATGTTTTTTGGCTAGACTGCACGCAGGCACAGGCAGTGATGTCGACCAATGCGGTAGCTTTCCTGCTGTTGAACAAGTTTCGAAGTGGGGTCTCTCTGGCGTGCCTGGCTGAGGCCTTGGATGAGCTCCGCAAGGAGTTGGAGTGGTCTAACCGTGACGTGGGTTTTACTGGAGAGTCCGTGGATGTCATCAACCATTCAGTGAGTGCCATGTTCATGTATTTAAGGGTCAGCCAGCCTGCTAGTATTTTGCACAGTTGAGGCCTAGGAATGCTGGGGTACTATGACATAGTGCTCTTTTATGCATGCTGTTCATGTGATATTACAGCATACAGCATTAATTGTGCATATTGTAAATACATAGGAGTAAATGAGAGATTTTATGCACTGTAATACTGTACGTCAAATATGCCAGACTGTTTTGTAAAACGTGTCGTATTGTTTAATATATGGGCAGACAAGAACAATTGTAAAACTGTGCTATGTACGGAGCGGTAAATGCACAGTTTTATGCAACCTCACAACACAAGTAGTGACCAGTTCAGTACCAACAATGCAGGACTACCAACTCTTCTGTGTCAGTCCAGGCACGTGGAGAATTTGATCAAGTTCAGTAGTGCTATCTTGAAGTTTTGTTAAAATAAACAATGTTGCATCAATTCCTAAAATATGCTGATTTAATCATTGATTTTCAAATTTGGAATTTGATTCTTTGATTCCAATTCCGATTCTATGGCACAACAACGCTCAGCTTAGGTTATAGGAAATACGAAATCCAGAAGTAGGATTACTTGTACCAACTTCCCAAACTGTAAAATTTGTTTAAATGATAAATCCAAGACAACAGCAGTTATTTTAACATAGTTTCATAGGATGGAATGATGAATCAAAGATTGCAGCAGGTGTTAACATGCCAAAATTTTACTGTGAAAGGCAATGGAACTAACAATGTGCTAATAGTTTTGGAACTGTAGTATAAGTATGGTATTTGTCACTTTATCAGCACCATGGAAGCAACATAAGTATGTATTTTGTAAACAATTGTTGATGGCTTTTATTGTGAACCAGAGTTTATAGTTATTGTGTATGTGTTATTTATTTTAATGGATTACAGGTGCTAGTAACTGCCCATCAAGCTCTAGAAGTATTTGATACTGATTTTAATGCAACTTAATTTTGTAAACAGACATGCTGGAGGTTATTGCTGAGCAAGTTTTTATTTATGTAAAACGTTCACTATTTATTATCAGTGGTGTTAATTGTATTTAACGTGGACTATATTAGTTGCAATACACTAAAAAACCACAAATGCAGTAGAACCTATATTTAACGAACACTGGACTTTACGAGGTCATTCTCAGGCAGCCAGGCCTAACCCTGGTTTTATGAGAACTGGATGTTATAAACAGCAGTATTAAGAGGTCATTCTTAGGCACCTTGAGGCCTCGTAAAATTGGAATTAGTATACTGTTGTTTGCCGTTTGTACGTAATTAAATACAGTAAAACACCTTTATAACAACCCTTTCCTCAAGAACCCAGGGGGTTTTAAAATAGAGGTTTTACTGTGTTGAATCTCTTCATAAAGACAGACCGTATATAAAGACCCTATTACATTGGGAACCGTGAGGGGTCTCTATAGAGAGGTTTTACTGTACCTGAGAGACTAAAAATATGTTTTCATAGAATTTTTTTTAGGAATCAGTAATTTTGATTCTATAACTAGGTGATCAATTCGATTTTTATTCCAATGGAATTGACCCATCTCTGTGTAATAAACATGGAAGAGTTCAGAACCAAAAATAAAAAAAGAATTTAAAAAGAAATGTCACTGTGGGATACCTTATTAGATGATTATAAACACAGGCAGCTAAATAAAACATAGTGGAACAAAGTGTTTACAAGTGTTTGCTTAGGGCCGTACGTATTTATAAACGACTTTCGAATGACAACCAACTGCTCACCAATGCTTTCTTTATGGGGATAGCAGTTGGTTGTCACTCGAAAGCCGTTTATAGATACGGTCCTTAGACTTTCAATTGCCTGCTAAGAAGAAAGCTGCTAGGTATACTTATGTATTGTAAGGTACTTGGCCTACCCGCCCTATTTGTTTCCAAATTTATTTGTGATGCGAAGTTGTAGTTTTCAGTCTGGCGTAAACGTAACATAATTTAAAACTTAATTCTTAAACATGAACATATTTCTGTACGTGATTACCGGCGTCAGCATAGGTCTAATGGGATCCCGGAATGCTTCGTGAGCACTAGCTATAAGAGAAAAGATGAGTGGTGCCGAGGGCAATGTAATGCGTCGAGATCACCAAGGGAAGCAATAAACGAAGGACCTGTGTTAAAATTACCGTAAGTTGTGTAAGGCTGGGACTTGACGCCTGTATGTAGGTGTAGACCATGGCGGGAGATAAAGGAGGGGAAGAGGACAGAAATGTTGTCTATATAAATTTAAGCATTGAAATTTGTTGTAAAGTAAATAAATTAAGTTACGAGCGATGGGCCTATCAGGTATAAATAAATAATTACTACTTAATTTGACCATTATGTATGGTAGGTGAGAGCACTCGAGGCTAAGGAAAATGTGATTGTTCATGTTGTTGTTTACATCCCCTTTGTTCTTAGAAATGCAGATGTTAAGAAACGCTGAGTGCAAGGAACTGATATAATTGCTACCGCCAACACTGCAAGGAAATAAAAGGAACTGAGATAACATGATTTCACGGGAAATGTTTTGAAACAAAACATTGTAATATTTAATGTTGTCATTTGTAATTTGCCGTTTTAAGCTGTAGTACCAATAGGAATGAATAACAGCAGCACCAGTAAAATAAGGAGTGCTCTCAGTAGGTGAAGGGGAGTCTGAGGTGGCCTTACTGTGGCATCTTATCTATGGGCGACTTCCAGCTGGGCCAGCAAGGACGCTGGACCTTAGGTATTCTTTCGTAGCTGTTGTGATGTCGTAGAGGGAGGACGTGTGTGGGAGAGCGCCCGTGGAAGCACGTGGGCGGGATGCAAGTGTAGTAGCATCGGTGCCAGGGCACATTCAGTTTGAGAAGCATGGGCTACTGGGCTTTGCAATTTAGTTACTGGTCGTAATTTGTATAAACTTAAAACTTACAGTATAAATTTTACGGTAAGAGCCCACTGCGACCGCGTGTACAGGGTTTTGTAACCATGCTGGTAGAGTGTAATCTGAAGTTGGGATAAACATCATGCAACCTAATAGTGATATGCTCATTTATTAGTGGTAACTGCCTTACTGTACACACGCCTGAGTGAGTAGTCGTGTCGTTCTTCTCTTCTTGTGCCCACGGCGATGAGTAAGAACTTTTGTCTCTACCACTGAGGCAGTGACTAGCCGAGAGCAACCCTGAACCCATTTAGTTGACGAAGAGAGTAAACATGTGCGCCCGTGGAGTAGGAATTGTAAGATGTCGGTAGCACCACAGTATGTGGGTCTAACAAGTATTGTAGTCTATTTACTCCAATGTTATGCATCTGTTCCCACTATTTCTGTATGCCTTTTATTGTTTTTGCCTCATTAAAGTATTATAACTAAATTTAACGTAAATGAGTTAATTTCAAATTATTGTTTACAGAAGACATGTAGGCACATGGAGTAGTTTTTGAATAAGTCAGTTCCTCTTGAAACTCTGCGCTATGCACGACATCCTAGCTAGGCAGCACCTTTAATGTTTTGTGTATTGCTGACTGAGCCACTATGTCACTAAATTAAAATTACAAAATACGTAAACAGATTGTGAAAATACACATTTAGTATTTCTGTATTTTTTCTTTAGCTTTCCTGTTTTTTATGTTTTACAAAGTACAGTGGAACCTCTCTATCCATAGTTTCTCAAGGGACTGACAAACAATTTCAATACCTAAATGCAGATATTCAATGGATGTTGTTTTTAAATGCAGAAAAATAAGAAATGGGACCACAAAATGTGTTCCATGGATACGGACATTCAATACATGAGGGTTCAATAGAGGTTCCACTGTACATTATCACATTGTTTCCTGTCCATGAGAGCAGGTTTGTGCTAACTGGAGCTGCTGATTGCGCTACTTGTTGATAACATTAGAATAGTTGAGAAGGTAAACTTTGGTCAACTTCAATCTTCTGATTACGTAAGATTTGAGTAAATATTAACTGTATCAAAGGATGTTGTCTTTATCTCATACTGACCAGTCATACGAGGTTGTAGCCATTGTAGATAATATATTAAGGTTTTTGATCTATAGTGTCTGTTAATGTTACTTTTTATATGGTTTCCTTTTTTAATTTATGCTCTCCCATCTTAGTGCTTGCAATGTGTAGGCACATGTCTATCATGCATTCTGAATTTCCCTGGAAAATTGTGCTTAACTAAAATGAACACACTTTGCATTGAATAGCACATTAGATTGTTTTATTCAGCCTTGAGTTTGAAATTTTGACATAACCCCAGTTGCATTTGTGCTAGCATTTGTTAAGACCACCTTACGAGGCATAATTACCCATATAAACTGTTAACTGTAAGATTATCATGTTACAGTACTGTATTTACCCATGTACCACCTGCCCATTTTTTCTCAAAAACAATATTGAAAATTCTGGGTGCGGGTCATACATGGAAATCATGGTCCTTGGACGAGTATGGCCTGAAAAAGTGGGGTTTATCATACATTACAGATTTTCTGAAGGATTTATAATAACGGAAAAATAATGAAAAACCCTTCGCTATCAGAATGTAGCTCATAAGCAGTAAATAGGTAATGTTGCAGTTATTTTTTTTCTTTTCAGCAAATGAGTATCTTTCCATCATTTGTTAATATGAACGTAGCAGTATGTACATTTCACTCTGTTCTTAAGTTTACATTTAGGCTCTCATTAAATATATGTTGTTTAGAATATATGAAAGACGTTTGTATTATGACTGGAAGAAACTATGCTTATTAACTAGAAAACTTCTTAGAAGGTCCAAATCTTTTAACTTATTAAGCAGAAAACTTCTTCAATTGAAAACTTCTTAAGAGGGTTTTTCTATATCATTCTTGACGAGATGGTCTTCGTAAGTACTTTTTCAAAAATAATAAGTATAGAATACACAATGTTTATTACTCACGTACCTAATTACGTCAAATATTCATGCAAACTAGTGACAGAAAGGTATAACTAGGCTGAAAGGACAATCTAAGCGGATAACCATATGTGACTAAAGTACTTGTTTATAATAGGAACAGGGCCAGTGAGAGCTTGTTGGAACTACCTGTACTTGTAATGTGAACTGTGAGTGTGGATGCTACCTAACCTATTGTTCTCAGGTGCAGCTACTGGGACCTGGACTGGTGAGGCGTGAGCGACCCACTGATGGGACGGTGGATGTTACCATCACTCCCGTCACCATGCTGCCTAACGTCGTGGAGCTGGCTTACTACAGCAGTGCCGTCCTGTCACGCTACGTCATCGACTCCATTCTGGGTATGTGCATGAGCTTCACCATGGCCTCGTATTACAGTGGAATACCTTTTATTACACTTCTCAAGGGACTTGATCTAAGTGTTCTAAAATGCTGGGGAAAAAAAAAAAAAGTTCTAATGTAAACGCAGAAAATGGGACTGTAAAAAATAGATGAAAATGTAGGAAACTGTAAAAACAAGGGGTGTTGAAAAAGGGTTGTACTATATTTTAGTGCAGTACTGTGAAACCTGACCCTGGTTTTAGTGCTTTCGAAGGAACCAATTAAACCATTCTTCTCAATGTGATAACGTGTAGAATAAATGTAATTTCATTTTCTAAACGCTTAATTTTTACAACTGAAATCTCTGATGTATTCAGTAAATTGGGCCTGAAATTTTATTCTTTAGATTTTGATATTGCTCAAAATGTATTGTTCTTGAGACCCCAATTTTGCAGTAGTCCATGGTTCTCATCGTAAAAGGGAAAATTACTCTCAATTTACTCCAACGCAATAAAAAAAAATACTCAAAGTGCATTTTTGCTCAAAGTTCATGTTTTTCATTGGCGTAAAACAAGCATGATAAAGTGAAGTACTGACTTTGGTTATAGGTGGCCATCGTTCAGATAAAATGACCCAAAATTAATGTATGAACAAATTATCCTTGCCCCTAAAAATATTAAAAACGTATTGCTGCACAGAGTTTAAATGTGCTGTTTACAGGTACATTTGCAGTAATTACCTACAACTTAAAATTGAAAATTATTTTTCCAAAATTTGTGTTCTTGTATTACATGGGTGAGCGCAGCCAAGATGGGAAACTTGACAACTGTGAATCTGGCTTGAACTTGTTAACTGACATGTGCATACACACATTTGGAAGATGCAGCTGTGTAGCTACGTGTATTGTGTTGATCCGGAGAAATGACAAGCAATATAAGTGACATTCCTTAATGGTAGTTATATTTTTTACCTGTAACTAAAACATGTGCAGCCACTAATGCACATTTTGGGCCTGGAAGCATAAAGTTCATAAGGCTGGTATCATAGTAAAATTTGCTACTAAGTAAAGTTTACTACTAGTAGTATGCGAAAATAAGGCAAGTAAAATCTAGTAAAGAATATTTTTTCTTCAGAGTGTGTTGAAAATATTGGGTGTGGGTCTTACATAGGGGTTGGTGGTACACAGGTAAATATGATACAATGCACTGTGAGCTGTGTTGTCGTATTTACAGTGACTGCGCTGTACCCATCACTGTTGGAGAAGCTAGGTGGTATTGTGGAGACAGGAGAGAAGTCTGTGACTGTCGCACATGACTACCTGCTTGCCCTCTGCCATGAGCTCTTTGACATCCTGCAGTTTGAGTTCATCTTCTGCAAGCCATGCCAGGACCTCAGTTCCCTCGTTGTAGAGGCCATCGACAACCTCCGCGTTAAGGAGATCCTTTGTTTGCCTGACCAGGTACAGTAAAATCCTGTTAATACTTGAAGTATTTTCCTGAATTTTTCATCAGAAATTTTTGTTGTCACTTACACATGTGTACGTGGCACTTATTTACCAAAAAATTGTAACTTTTAATTTTTGAACAACATTTTATTAGATTAGAAGAATTGAATAGGACTTTTTATTAAAAATGCTATTTTAATGCAGTTTAAGGGGTTTTGGGAGGGATAAAATTGCTCAAACGTGTATGTGAGGCCAGTTATTTTACGAGATCATTCTCTGGTGTGAAATCAAGGTTTAATATAGGTTGTGTGTGATTCTTACCTAGGGCATTTATCTTGGATAGATTCTTTCTGAGGAAATACTCTGAACTATGCTGCTTTATGATTTGGCGGGAAGAGGCCACTAGGCTTACTAATTACATAATAATAAAACAGTACGGTGCATAAGTACTTACAGAGTAGTACTAGTTGATAGAATACACACAAGAGAGGACGAAAACATTTTCTGCGGAAGCGCGGAGGCTTGCGACGTTTTGCTGGTCGTGCCGGCTTCTTCAGGCGGCGAGTGGAGGCACACTGATGTCTATTGTTCAGCGGAGGTTGGTAATCAGTGCACCTAGCGGCCAGAGGACACACTAGATGTGGTGGGAAGCTTGAAAGTGGTCAGAGAGGTTCAGGCAGGTGGCTGTCTGGATATGGTGATGTATTGGTGAACCAGTTCCCAGCGTCTCAACTCAGCACTGTTGTTCTGCTGAGGTAGAGCCCTCACCACTCTGGTAGTGTAGCAAGAGTCAAAACTGGATTGATGTGATGCAGCATGTGCTGCTTCCGTGGAAATTGTGTTCGTCCCCTCTTGTGTGTGTTCTATCAACGAGTACTTCTCTGTAAGTACTTGTGCACCATATTGCTTTAGTACTATGCTGCTTTATGTTCAACTTTGAATGGAACAATTTTTTTATGCACTACCTCTGTGCCAAATAAATTTGAATACTAACATGAGTATACCACATATTTACAGTTTGATATTGACTTAAAATCACATTGTATTATTTTATTAATTTCAGGAGTTGTATCGATGTACACATTTTAAACAAAAATGTGCTGGGAAATAGCACATAGTTTTAACAGAGAGCATTTCTTCTAATACCAACAGGAAATCCTGACGGAGCAGGAGCAGTGGAGTCAGAGGTACGCAAGGAACCTAGAGGACGAGTGCTACAGCTCAGAGGATGAGGAGGGTGGCTACAAGATGCCGGAGTACAGGGTGAGACGCTGTTATTATTGCTTTACTACTGGTGTTTCTACTTAGTGGTCGTGATAATCATGAATATCACAAAAAGTTATGAAACTGGAGTTGCAAAATTAAAGGGAAAATCATGAAATTGTGTTGGTCGTGAATATTGTCACATTTCCCTTCTTTTCCATCCACACATTAAGGGCTACTGTATGCTTAACTAAGCTTGCAGCCACAGTAAAACCTGTTTAATAAAATTCAGCTTAAGATATTTTCTCGCTTAAAACATTAATATTTGAAGGCCCCGAGCTACATACAGTAAGAGAAGAAAACATGTTAGGCACACGTGAACACAGGTCTGTTTGCTGGTGCTGAGGAGTATTGTGTTGGATGGCCTGCAGGTGGAGATTGGCAGCGAAGCAGCCACACATCTGGAATTCCTGCACTGCGTGCTGCGGCCACTGATGGATGCCTACGTGGTGGCAGGCCTATCCCTGGGTCGCCTTGTTGGCCGTGAGCTCACGGAGCGGGACCTTCTCTTGGACATTCTGGCCGAGATGAAGACCCAGCTGGATGCAGGCTTTATCACATATGGTATGTACCTCCTTCATTGTACATGTAGAACAAAAGGTTTTTGTTCATTTGATGTAATAAAAACATGTTGATAAAAGTTGTTAGTTTATGTTTTAAATTAATGCTTTGAAAATGTAAACAATGTGTCATACTTGTTTTGCTATGTTATAATAAAACAAGAACAACTAATATTTATCAAGCTAACGTAATGAATTTTTTTAACCACAGTAAAACCCTAATTCTGCAACTGCTGGACCAACAACTACAGCAATTTTATGAAAACTTTTTTGAGATACTTCCAAAAATATAATAAACACAGTAAAAAAAAAAAACGCAAAATGTGAGCAGTTGCAATTGATTTTTATTTAGTCTTACTGTAATGTTGTGATTAAAGTTTTTGTCACATTCAAAGAAATAATTCTTAATTTTTTTAATAAGCTAAAATTATTTTTGTTTGACAACATAACTATGTGTAGAGATCATTTAAAATTGTTTTAATGATACACAGTACTGTAATCACTACTAATGTATGTACAGAAGGCTTTGGCTGCTAGGTTAAACAATTAAATAAATAGAAGGTGAGGTACTCACAGGCTGATACTACTTGGTAGTTATGCACATATGTAAGGACGAACACATTGTTGTGAGGGTGCATGGTTGAACGACATTTTCAATTTACATACTGGATAGGCCAGCTTCATCTTGCAGCGAGTTCACTACTAAGTGTGACAAAATGCCTTGTGCGCAGTTAAATGTGCGATTTATGCTTTTCAGCAAATACTGTGTTCACAAAATTTCTTGTAATCTCAATCTTGCAACATTAAACTGTGTGCGTGCGTGTGTGTGTGCGTGTGTGCGTGCGCGTGTGTGTGTGTGTATATATATATATATATATATATATATATATATATATATATATATATATATATATATATATATATATATATATATATATATATATATATATATATATAGACACACACACAGTATTGCATTAGACTTTCATAGTTGACGGTAAATATTTGCCACTTTTCATTCTTCCTTACCAAGTAAATGTTTCGGGATTAGGATGTTATAGTAATCAATACGTATTTCTGTATTATAAAACATTTGTATGATTTAATGTTCAGTGGCTCTTAGTTTGAGTGTAGTTTTATTTTAATTTGGTTCTTTGCTGAAACAGCCTTGTTTGTATTACTGTACATGTGGCTAAAAAATGCAGTGTATTAAGGTGGCTGCCTGGGTGAATGTATTTGGTGCGTTCGAGGCCTGGAAGTACAGCAACTGTATGGACGACACAGCTCGTGCACCACGCCTCCCCCTAGCTTCTAGGCACAAGTCATTGAACTGGCGTGCAATCTTCTTGCAGACTATTTGCCTCAATGAGACTTTCAGTGGTGACCCTATCATTTTATGACACAATATCAAAGCTAAAGGTGTCAAGGTTTTTTACCCAAAAATGCCAAAAGCACACCCATTTTTTGCAATTTTCGACTGCATAAAAATAAACTTAGAGATACATGCAGGTCCTAAAATGGGTATACATATATGTAACATTCTGTGAATGCTGTTTCTAAGCAGATGCAAACTAACGTATGCTGAGTAGTTTTGTCACTGCAGAAGCTCTGTGTACAGCATGGTGAATTGGTCAGGCGGCCCCCTTTACGTAATGCAGTATTTAATCAACTATATTTTTTCATTCTGCGTTTTTAACATTGTACAGTACGTATTTTTTTTCTCATTCTCAGTCTTTACTTCTTAAAATTTTCATGTTGCACTAAGTTTTACCGTATTGTTTACCCATGTACCGCCCGCCCCCATGCCAATCCTGCATCCCACATTTTCAACATTCTTTTAAGTGAAAAAAAAAAAAAAAAATGTTTTTTCCACTGTACACTTACAATTTAATGACATTTTGTTCAATAACATAGTTAAATTCAGTTCAATATTACGTGAAATAAATATGTGTACGATGTTCTTAAGAATTAAATTGCACACCAAAACTGTAAACTAGTGCTCAGCAACATTTGACATGTTGGAACTAGCGATGGTAAGGCTGGCTGATGCGCTTCACTGCATGCAAATGCTCCTCTTTGGCAACAGCGCGTACTCTCTGTAGGCAATTGTTGGTGCTTAGAAACTGCGCAGTACTGTGGCTTATTCTAGCGGAGCGAAACACAAAGTCTTGGTCCTCTACGCCACCACATGCCACGCTGTGAGTGCCTAGATGCTCACTGGTGAATGAGATAAAGGAACTAGGCGTGTGCTGGCTTGGTGCACCTCGGCCCAGCCCGGCATGCTGGCGACACACTGCTGTTTCTTTGGCTGGCGGTCATGCTAGCATTGTGTATTTATTGCTTGCAAGCTACAATCTGTTATCAACCCTTTTAGTGCCTGCTTTCTTCGAGGTACATATGTGAAAAATGCCATCATATTTTTCGGAAATTTGCAATTACTGTATTTATTATAATTGAAATAACTCGATACGAATCAAAGTAATCAAGTTTGAACAAATTTCTAGTAGTTTTTAATGGTTTCCTTAATCCATTGCAATTGTAAACATATATTTTTTTATATATAAAAATTTATTTAAAAAGAAACATGTACCAAATTAAATTAAAACAATTCAGAGCTGATATATCACCGTCTGGCATTTTTCACACAGGCAATTAAAGCAGATATTTCGGCTCTTTGACACTGAAAGGGTTGAAGGATTTTACACTTATTTTCCCTTTATAATTAATCCTTCGAACAGTCTTTAAGGTGTAGTAAACCCAATTTCTTCAGGCTATATTTATCCAAAAACCTTGATTTCCGAGTGTGCCCTGCACCCCAAATTTTCAATTTTGTTTTTGAGAAAAAAATGTGCGGATGGTACAAGGGTAAATACTATATTTTGCCATCTTGAAATCTTCATGAATTGATTACACTAGCGTGTGGGCAACACTTTTCTTGCCTGTTTAGTTTCTATTTTATTCCTTACTATGGATATTCATTGTTCTTACTTAAATGCTTCCTAGACCTTTGTTTATTTATATTTTGGTGAACTTTTAACCATAACGTTGAGACTGGTGGTGAACCCTCGATCTAATGACATTGCACGGTGCCAGGTAATGTGACGTGCACTGGCACGTAGCACTTACTTGGCCTCTTATCACACAGTAATGTCAATTTTTTTTGTCGTAAAATGTTTTTTTTTTTGTTGTAATAACAAATTAAGTAGGCCAAATTAACCAGGTATAAGGGTGTATACGCGGGATCCAACCTATTAATTGGGGATGCGAGTAGAGAAATTTACATTAAAAATTTATTTTTAATTTTAAATTTAACTTTGAAGCAAGAGAAAAGCATAGAATTTTACATGTCAATTTTATTGGATTTATATCGTGTTTGGACTCATTTTAAAGCTAATTTAATTTCAAGCAACTTTTCTAAGTAAACTTTTCTTATATTTTGCCTTGTTTAAATTTTGTTAAATTTCAAGTAGCTAATTAGCTTGCTTCGTCTGGAATAGGATTTATGTGGCAGGCCAG
>PNEQ01004408.1:9663-21803 GCA_003012365.1 Medauroidea extradentata
TTGTAGCCACATGTATGGCTAGCAGGTTAGGCTTAGCTGTTGGCGTATTTAATATTATATTTATTATGCCCTGAGTAAAAATTGCGTATGTACCTTCTTAGTTCTATGCCATGTTGTTGGCCATAAGAGGTTACGTTCCGAAAGAAACTGTGGCGTATGTAAGATATTTTGAAATGTAACTTTGGTAATAATTTTCTTACAGATTTATGTTCGGATTTCTTAGGGAGGCTAAATGTTTGCGTCCGTGAGCTTGGTTGTGGTTTTATGGAACCTTGGGATATTCAGTGCCTGAATATCAAATATTTATTGTGAAAATTAGAATTCAGTACGTATTGGTCATAATTTATTTTTCTTGGAGACTAGATTCTTAAATGTCTTTGATGCTTGTTAAACGTTAATTTGTTTGGCTTGTGAGTTTCTAAAAATTCTTGATATTATAATTGTTACCTGATAAAGGTTAGGGGTCCGAAAATTTACGTGGTTGCGTCACGATGCCAAATGTAGGCATAGTATATATATTTCCTGTGTGATTTTCATATATTTTTGTATCTTCAGTATCTGAAAGGTTATATTTATAATGTACTTGAATATCAAATATTTATTGTGAAAACTTTGTATAGAAATTTTGCATTATTTAGAAAGAAAAAAAGAGAATATTAAATAAATATTTAAATGTAATCATTTGATCTTTTCTGTTCTAACAACATGTTATATATTATTCTGAAGTTAGGAACACATACCAGAAAGGTTCATCAAAAGATCTAGCTTTGTTTACACTTCTTAGGTCATTAATAGTGTGGAGAACTAAGGAAAAGACCAGGGGAGTGGTGTTACGTCCTGTGTTACTGCTGTCGCTTTTCTGTGACCATGATTTGGACACAGAAGGGTCTCAGTTGTCTCAACATATATTCACATGGTAATGGCAATATCTTGGTGCTTTTAAAAAGAGGTTTACAGGAGTCAGTTTGTTTCTTACTGTTCATTACTCTTACTGCTCTTTTTTTGCATACAAAATACTTTTTTACTGTCAGTGGAATTGCCCCAAAAAATGATGCAGTATGTCATGATAGAGTGAAAATATGCAAAATAGACCATTCTTATTGTGTCATTGTTTAAAATTTCGACAATATTACGTAAAGCAAAGCAAGCACAGCTTAGTTTAGGTAGAATATATTCAATGTGTGATTTCCAATTTAGGAACACATCCATTTGTAGACCAAGAAATTTAGTTTAGTTGTTTCATTGATTTTTTCATTATTGCTAGAAATATGTACGTCCATTTGTTTACTGTTTTTTGTCAAAAAATTCATAATATGCGTTTTTCCTTCATTATGATTTAATTTGTTCAAGGAAAACCATGAGTTCAACTCTGTAAATGTGGTATTTGCTATTTGTCTGGGTTCTTCTAGAGAATCACCAGAGACAACTATACTTGTGTCATCAGCAAATAAAATGGGTGTAACGTTAGGGATCAGGGAATGTGGTAGATCATTTATGTACACTAGGAATAATAATGGACCTAAAATTGAGCTTTGTGGAACACCATGTTTTATTTTACCAGGTTTTGAGAAAAATTAAATATTTTTATCTTTGGCCATGTCTCAATTCCCTCAGAGAGTGCTCTTTCGCACTCTCTCTCTCTCTCTCTCTCTCTCTCTCTCTCTCTCTCTCGCGAACACGTCAGAGATAGTGCTCTCTGGTCGTCTCAATTCGTTGGCGAGAGTGCGAAAGAGCGAGAGTACAGCGAGAGAACGAAACTGTTCACTCGCTGCACTCTCTCGTTCTCTCTGGCGCATGCCATCTTGATTACAGCTATGGTTTGAGGTTAGTGAAGAAATGCGTATCACGTATTGCTAATATTTCAATATTTATAACATGAATAATTTTTTACAATGTCCCCGATAATTATGGCAAGAAGTTGTGTAAACATATTCTTCCCTAATATACGTTTAAATTCACAAAACACAAAATTATGGCATCGCCTATAAACAGTTATTTGCTGCTTGAAATACGACGCTGGTAAATTAAAAATTATTATTTGAATTGCCTAGAAATATATTTTATGTGTTCATAAATTTTATTAATAAAATTTACGCACTTGTTACCTTTCATCTTTTGTTTACAAACTCGAGAGTATATCGTCCCAATTGGAGAGAGCGAGATTCCAGAGAGCTCTCTCTCGTGGTAATGCGAAAGAGTACTCTCTTCAGAGAGTACTCTTTAAATTGAGACACGGCCTTTAACACATAATTGTTGCGGTCTGTCTGAAAGATATGACATCATTAGTTTGTTAGTAATTTCCATAACTCCATAAAATTATAATTTGTTTATCAGCAATTTGTAATTTACACAGTCAAAAGCTTTGGTGAGGTCACAGAAAATTCCAACAGAAGGCAGCTTTTTATCAAGTGCATTTAGAATACAATTTGTTAGTTTGAAAATTGCATCATTGGTTGAAGTGTTTTTCCTAAAACCATACTGGATAGTTGAGAAGATATTATTTTTTTGTAAATGTTTTAACCATCTAATATATTTATTTTTCAATGACTTTAGAAAAGGATGTGAGCAAGGAGATTGGTCTATAATTAGCTGCACTAGAACGGTCCCCTTTCTTAAATAGCGGTGTAACCACGGCCCATTTGACTCTATCAGGAAACATACCTGTTTCAAAGATAGCATTGCAGATGTGGCTTAGAGGAGTACTAAATTCAAAAGCGCATTGTTTTAACAATTTACAACTTATATCATTATATCCGCTAGACAATTTTGACTGTAGAGAATATATTGTTCTTTCTATTTCTTTTGGAGTTGTACAATTAAGTCTCATAGCAGGGTATTCTGTGCCCTGGAGAAAAGGAATTGCTGATGCACTTACTTTTGTGGATTTGCAAAGAATTTCATCTACAGCATTTAGAAAATATGAATTAAATATATCTGCAACTATTTTAGGATCTGCAGATTCAGTATCATTAACTCTTAGATTTACGACTGGACATTGTTAATGTGTTTTCCCTGTTTTGTTTTTTATAATGTTCCAAGTGGTTTTCATTCTATTTTCTGAATTTTCAATTTGGTTGTTGAAGTACTTCTTTTTTGCACATTTTAGAACATTACATGAGATTTTGCAGTATATCTTGTAATGGTTTTTTTAAATTAGGATTGTTGCTAACTCTGGCTGCTTTGTAAAGTTTTCTTTTGTTTTCACAAGAAATCTTTGTTCCTTTAGTGAGCCATGGGTTTTTGTTAGAGTTTGTGTTTTGGCGAGTAAGTCTGGATGGAATTTTTTTTTTTTTTTTTTTTTTTTTTTTTTTTTTTTTTTTTTTTTTTTTTTTTTTTTTTTTTTTTTTTTTTTTTTTTTTTTTTTTTTTTTTTTTTTTTTTTTTTTTTTTTTTTTTTTTTTAAGTAAGAGGACTGTGTCAATAAAACAGTTAAACTTTTGATTTGTTTCATAAGATTCATGCATTGATGACCACTGCTCCCTGAGAAGATCATCGTTGAATTTTTTGATGTTTTCTAATGAAAAAATTCTTATTTTCTTATAAAGGCAGTTTTTAGCAGGTATATTGAATGAAGGCACAACTAATACTTGTGCATCATGATCTGATAAGCCATTTACTATTGGGAAGCAGTGATATGTTGCAACTAGATTGCTGTCAATAAACATGATATCAATAGCCGTCTGGGAGGTTCCATCAATTCTAGTGGCAAAGTTAAAAATAGATTTCAAATTGTAAGTGTTAAGTATACTATTTAGTTCAGTTTTTCTGTTGCTATCTGTTAAGTAATCAGTATTGAAGTCACCACATAAAAGAATTTCTAGGTTAGGTCTGTAAACCGATTTAAGGTTAATTTCAAGCAGTTTAATAAAATTATTAAAGTTGCCAGTTGGAGCTCTGTATATGTTCATAATAATTACTTTTTTACCTAATTCAGTTGTCATGCATACACAACTACATTCAAAAACTTGATCTTCACATATTAAATGTATGTCATTTTCACAACTAATATTACCACTTTCTTTAATGTAAATACAGGTACCTCCCTTAGTCATACTTGTTCTACAATAACTGGAACAGAGGGAATAACCAGGAATTTTTAAATGCTTCGCAAACGTTTCTGATAAATGAGTTTCTGTTAAACATAATATTTGGAAGTCCAGATTGTATTCTGTAGACAATTGTTGTAAGCATACTGATGGTTCATTAATTTTGCTAGTAACACCTCTTATATTTTGATGGAAAAGACACAATTTGTTAGCATTATTTTTTATTGGTGGTTTATTATTGATTGAAGAATTGTAAGTTATTTTTGAGGCTGGGTGTGTATGTGAAACTTCTTTGTTACATGAATTTAATCTTAAAGGTATGGAGTCTTTTACTCTAAAAATGTTTACGGTTACCAACAATGACCTGAATATTCTGACTTGAGGCATGGCTTAATCGCACGAGCAATTCGGTCAGCAAGTTTCCTCTTGCCCGAACGATTCAAGTACAAACCATGTCTCGTGTGATCGGCTCTGGTTATTTCCTCTAGACTGATCACACCAATGTGACTGAATCTGCCTGACCCCACACAACCACGCAGAACAGTGTTAACTGCCTGCACCTTCCTCTCAAGAACAGGCTTGTCATGCCGTTGTGGTGTCTCACAAATCAGCACACTGGTGTGACCGGTGGCCCTGGCAATGTTGCTGATATCCTTAACAACTGAATATCTTTCACTCTTATCAATGCTATTATCCATTTCCCCCACAATGACAACTTGGTCCGACTCACCAAAACCTTCCGTTAATCTGCTTATATCTTCTGCAACACTGCCAAGTCCAGCATTAGGTTTGCAAATTGTAAGCGACTCAAATCCCTCACCCAGTTTTTCCTTGACACTCTCTTCCACACCTCTTGCGTGACTGATTCCTAGGATGAGCACTCTCCTTTTCCTCTTGGATCTTCCTGGTCTGTTGGCTGTCGGAGTGATGATCTCTGGTTCATCTTCCTCCAAGTCAGCAAGAGCAGAAAAGCTATTCCTGCAATGCAGATCTGGTTGCGAGGCATGTGAACAGACTAGAGGTGGAAATGGTTGTCTAGGCATTTTGTACTTTCTTGTAACAACTTTAAAATTTTCCTGAGAGGATACTAATTTGTCAGATGAACAGATGTCTCGGAGTATCTCACTATTTTCCTCTCTCACACTGGCCAGTTTTTCAGCAAGTTTGACATTCTCTGCTTTCCAGTATTCTATTTCCTTTTCTTTCAAGATCATCTGCTCCTGCAATGCATCAGTGTGGTGTTTTTCTTCAGCAAGCTTTTCCTCAAACTGACAGTAAAAACATTTCCATTCACCCTCGGGGACTGCATCGACATTGACCCTAGCATATGGAAAGTGAAACCATTTGCCACAGAAGTCACAAACAATATCATCATCAATAACTTACGCACAGTGTTTACATCCATTGATATCAAGGAAATGTTTCAACTTCATGTGCTTTGCCTCACTCTTCAAAATGCCATTCAAGTCATAACTGCACCTGGGAATGTGAAAAACAGTTTTAACTGTCATATTGATGGTTATGCCTACAAAGTTGTGCTGGGATGTTTACATAAATTAGTACTTTAGTCCTTTTAAACAAATTTATTAATTAAATGTTTCTCCAAAATAATTATTTCAAAATATATTACTCAGTTGATATTAACCTGGGTTCAGCAAATACACAAGAGTAGCAGCAAATAAACAAGGTGTTTACTAAGCGACAAGCAACAGTCGGCAACAAAACATAGGCAATCACATATAACTTGGTAACTGAGTGATAATTCTGTTATCAAACAATATATGTTAGTTACAACTATATATAGTGATACTTGGTTCGTAATAAAGAATAAATATTATTTAGTTAACATATATTTAAACACTTAAAAATGGGAGTGATACAACTCACGATCCTATGCGGCGGCCATCTTGCTTGGTGTGATTGGCGCTTACTGCATAATTCCTTTAGTTTTTAAGCCCTCTACACAATAACACGACGCGGCGCGAAACGACGCGATGTGACATGACGTCACACCAAACGAGCCAATCACAGTTACTTCGCTCGCGATGCGCGACATCACGCGACATCTCACCAAGCGACGAGGCTGACTTGCCGCTCGGGCGATATCGCTGATGACGTCAAAGACAACATCCAATCAGAAGCAAGAATGCGAAAAATAAGAAAAATAACTATTGTGATGTTAGTAAACAAGAGAAAAATAACGAGAGGGAAGGAACAAAGGATGGAATATTAGTTTAGCCACACATATTATATGTTTCTACCTGCCTCACAGGAACATAACCTGACATCCTGCCACATATTTTGCTTATGTAATATAAAAGGTGCTTATAAAAATTAATGTTTAAAGTTTAAGATGTTCGAAATTCAACCCGGGTGTAACTAGCCCGTGTTCGAAAATTCAACTATGACCTCTCGGTCAATTACCGATCTAATATTATATTTAAATATAAGTAAAATACAGTGTACAGAATGAACTGTGGATGTAGAATTTGGCAAAATATTTATCACGTAGAAAATATAAATAAATCAAATCTAATCGACTAAACCTGCTCACGTAACTGAAATAACCCATGAAAAAGACGTACCGTACTCCTGCGAGTGAATTTTTGTAATTGCCCTTGTGGTTCACATGTCTTCACACAGATGGCAGGTCGTGTCAACTTTTCTTCCGCGAGCTATATCGCCTCGCATCGCATCGCGTTATTGCAAAACGCACTGCCGGCGATGCTTTGCGATGTCGTTGGCTTTCGCTTCGTTGTGTCGCCACATCGCGTCGCGTCGTGTAATTGTGTAGAGGGCTTTAGTTGTGAACTAACCTTAAGACAGAGGAATATTAAATCGTCTTGATGGAGGCTGTCTTGTTAGCAATTGCTTGAGATCAGCTTTAAGAAGTTTCTATGGAAGAAAAATCGAACTAAAGGCAGCAAATAAGAACATCTAGGGGCCGATTAAATATTACCACTTGCGTTTTGCACCGACGCAGCTCAACGCAAGGAATTCTTCTCTGCACCTGCACCTCGAGTCGTAGTTGGAATTAAATATACTCGAATACGCAAGACGCAAGGGGCGGAGCCTATTTTGGCTCGGCGCAACTAGCTCCCCTCTCCAACTTACACAAGCCAATCAGAAAATTTGTAACATCATCTTCACTGCCACTTGAACGGCAAAAGCTGTCTGAACACCCGCGTGCTTACATGCAGATATAGCTTCCATGTAGCAGTGAACATTTCTCGCGCTAAAAGTAATGTTTTTGTTAAATGTTTCGTAACCTCAAATTTTGTAGCCTTGTCGTGATTAAACAATGATGTAAGAAGTATAGGTTCATATAAAATTATGAAGGAACATTGTTACAAAGTTTTCATTACAAGTGTATATGTAGTAGTTGTGTTTTGAAGTGTGAAAGTAAATTTCCATAATGTCGTGGTTCTTTCAGTGTAGTGCATGACCGTGGTGTAGTGGATGCGTGTGTTCATTTTTGTGTTCGTGAATAATCAAGTGCTTTATTTATGGAGAGCAGCATTTTTGTAACACAATTAGAACACATTAGAGTGGTTTTCGTCTGTAATCAGCTTTTACATACTTTATGTTGCTAACGGAAAATAAAGTGCGTAAAGTGATAGACTTGTGACGCGTTGAGAGCAAAAATTATGTGTACCTACATTTTATATTTGTACTGATGTTAATTTGAGTGGCCTAGTTTTGAAATTCACGTAAGTTATTTTAACTTGTGTGGCATGGTATTTGTGAGTGTAGGCCTACTACCTAATGGGCTATACATGTGGCATTCGTCTTTCAGTGAGTCGTAAATCGTGATACGTTGATTATTTCTAAATAATTCAATGCTAATGTGTAGTGAATACGAGTGGCGTTCGTACAACTATACTGCAATAAATTTAATTATGTCTAGATTGTTGAAAGTTCAATGTTCACCGAGATAGGGTGTGATATGTGTAGACAGCAAGTCTCATGAAAGACTTAAAACTAAAATGGTAGCCCTCCCGTTTTATGAAATAAAGAGAATCCCAACAGAATCACTCTTAAATATAAAGCACGCATGTGGAAACAAGTCGGCAAGAGAGATGTGAAGTTGAAACACCCCATCCAAGCAAGTAAAATAGAGAGGTAATGTCACTGTTCTAAGCAATTAGCCAAACAGGTACTTGCGAAACATGTTCGCTATTTATTTACATTATCAATTGCTTAAAAGTTTTAAGCAAAGTTTTTAAGGTTACAAATAACCTCGTCACAAACCAACTCTATTTTCTCGAGGCGTGCCACGTAAAAATACCCTCAAAATATATTCCGGGGAAAGGATAATTCGTTGCCCATTTTTAACTGCTTCCTTAGTAAAAAAAATTTCAGTTTCGTACTTGTACTGTACTTTGTAACTATTAAAAGCTGAAATGTGTACACGAAAACGTAAATAATTAATGTTCATAGAACACTGGATACAGATAAAGATATCCAACTTTTATGTTAATTCTCTTTCATACACCCGAAAGTTGTCCAGTGCGCATGCGCGAAGGGCGCAGATATACTTGCGTCGAGTCATTTGCTAGTCGCAGATTTTCAGGCACTATGCGTCATCACGTGACCACTTGCACCTGCGTATTTGTATATTTAATACCAAAGCAATGCAGCGCAAGTGCAAATTTTGCGTTGCACCTCTCAAAAGCGATATTTTGGGGCTTATTCATAGTCGTTTTTGACCCGGACTAGTGCGGGATTATCGTCGGACTAAATTTTGTCTTATTCATAGACGTGGACTATATCTAGTCCGACGTTACTTGGCGTTTATGAATAAGGTAACACTTGGTCCGGACTATAGGACCAACCCTGGACTAACTGGCACAAGATGATCTCAGGATCATTTCGGAACTATCTCACGACAATGAATAAGGCCCTTAATCGCCCCACTAGAAGGAGCTGGGGCATAAGATATAACTATGTATACCATATGAATTAGACAAAAGTAGTCCGACGGTAATCCCGCACTAGTCTGGGTCAAAAACGACTATGAATAAGTCCCTTTGTAGTTTGGGACATCGTCAGAGCAAGTAAAATTTTTTGCTCTAAAAATTTTTTTGCTCTAAATGTTTTGGGACCGGCACAGAGTAAAGATTACTCGCCGAGTATTGTTTTGGAAGCCACCCTTTAAATGTTGGATATCGATTATATAAAATGACGTCAGTTCTTGTAGGAAGCCGAGTTCCCTGCATGTAGGTGTGTCAGCCCTTTTGATTTTAGACGGAAGCCATTGCGTTGCATATATTTTTAGTAATATTATTAATGTGGACGTTGTTGATATATGTGTAGGGTTGATTGATTATGCGAGTAAAAACTGAAGTAATGGACAATGACGATAAAGGGTAAGTGTTATAGTAAGGTTTGTCTGTATATCGTAGTTGTATTTGTACGTTTGTGTTGATTGTTCATAGTGGCATGGTCATATATTCACCACCGGTCCTTCATTTCCATTTTTTTTGGGGGGTTTCTAACCGTATACGTATATCGAAACATTACACGTTGTGTAAGTTTACAGTTTCTGTTATAAATTTGCATTGGGTTAGTACGTTATTCGTTGCATTGTGCATCCGACGTTCATGACCGGCTTCGAGTGGGCGTATTTGTACGTATTTAGGTTTGCTTAATCGGTATTGTAGTTTGTGATCTAATCGTGACTGGTCATTTAGTGCCTACATCAGATTTAATAAAATTTTTTAAAAATAAATTGTCCCAAAAATTGTTTTATTTGCTGTTGTTTGTACGCTGCAACAATTAGTTGTCGACAGGTGACAAAACCGGTGAATGAAAACAAAACATGGGCAGTATCTAATTGACTGAACCAATGTGTGGTGTGTGTATCTAATTGGATTTTGATCACGTGACTGGTTCTAGGACCCCTCCTCTTTTTAATTATGATGGAGGATTTTGGGATAAACATGAAATGTAGGGTTCGTCTTTTTGCAGATGACTGTGTATTGTACAAGGTGATTGGAGAGGGTGGGGGTCTGCAGGAGAACATAAACAAATTGGAACAGTGGAGTATTAAGAAAATGAGATGAAAATTAATGTAAATAAAACTGAAATTTTGAGATTTACACAGAAAAGAGATAGTCGAAGAGATATATAGATGGGGAGGACAAGACATTATAGAGGCGAACAGATATAAATATTTGGGAGTTATTCTTCAGGACGACTTAAGATTGGGCGAGCAAGTGAAGTGTGTTACAAGTAAAGGTAGAAGAGCGCTGGCCCTGCTGGGAAAGGTGTTGAGGGGCACAGACAAGAAAGTGAAAGAAAAGGGATACAAAACAATGGTGAGCAGCCCCATCTTGGAGTATGCGGCGGCGTTCTGGGACCTGTACGTGGGAAGGGAAGTGGTAGAGATGGAACAGGTGCAGAGAAGGGTTGCTAGGTGGGTTACAAATAAGTGGATGACACAGGGGGAGAGAGAGAAGGATTTCAGACCATCAGTAATGGTGAGAGGATTGGGGTGGATCGCACTGCAGGAGAGGAGAGTGGAGCGGCTGGTAAGGATGTTTAAGGTGGTGAGAGGGGTAGGTGGGTGGGCACAACTGGGTGACAAGATACAGAGAGGTTTATTCAGGGGAAGGGGTGATCACGAGTGGAAGGTACAGAGGGTGGGGAAAAGGGCAGAGAGAGGAAAGACACTAAGATGGTGAGAACGGTGAAGGACTGGAATGAATTGGCGAGTGATGTGGTTGAGGCGACGGGAGCGAGGGAGTTTTAGGAAAAGGTTGATGGGGTCGGAAAATTGAAAAGAGGTAGGTTAAGCAAATCCTTGCCACAGGGCTGAGGCCCAATTGCAAGAATAAAAATTAAATTTAAAAAACTGGTGATGGTTGGAAACATTAGCAGTATTACAATACTGGCAGCTTTGTAACCAGGACAAAGGTGGCCTGCTGTCGGGGTAATCAAGGATGGGATTGATAGGCTGAGGCATAGGCAAGTGGGTTGTGGCATGGGACCTGAATATCGCAGGCATACAGTGGCCGCATTCAATTACTGCTGAAATCACTGAGAGCAGTATCGGGACAGTTGCAGTGTTTAGTGGAAATCTTGTTTGTCTTAGTGAGAATAGTTAGGGAACTATCGGCAATACAGTAATAAAAGAGGATGTAATTTTCAACAAATTTAATCAACTGATATAAGAGAACCAATTTGGCTTGAAACACAATTAAATGGTGTTATTCCCAAAAATGCAGGTAGTATGAGTGCATGGTCATTCTAACCTCTTATATCAACACACACACACACACGTGTATACGTATACATATAGTTACATTGACCTTGTATTACGTTAGATTGTTGTACATGTCCCACAGTCACAGAAGTCTAATTATATCACCTAACTTTTGTAACATCCATAAGTTCTACACTAATTTTTAAAACTCCTGCCATCACTTATTTTACTGACACTACACAACCTCTGCAGCTCCAGTAATCTCAGTAGTTGCCTAGCCTCGCACAGGGTGCATACACGAAAGCCCGGGAAAACAACTGGTAATGATCTCAGCAGTTTCAGAACTGCTGCTGACGTTACTTAGATTACTGAATCAGTGAAATCAGCAGTAATGGAGCGCGGCCATGCTGAGTACAATGGCAACACTAGTTCACAGATTCAATTGATTCTAAGCGATGTACGCATACTATAAAAAATATAGTCGAAGAAGATAACTTTCCACTAAAAGTGTATAAGAATATATATATGTATATGTATATATATACAGGGCTGGGCAAAATACTAGCAAATCTGTATTTGAAATACAAAATACCAAAGAAAATGTATTTAAAATACCAAATACAAAATACTTGACTAATTAAAATTTAAATACAAAATAGTATTTAAAATACATCATTGCAATACATTTGTTTAAGAATAGGAGATTAATTTACACTAAACTCTTCATACAGGCATACAGCTTGTTATTTTATCTAATGTTACATAAATTTTTCGTTCCCTTTGCAAAAAATAAGTTTCTCAAAACTATGATCTGACAGTGACGACCTTGTAGGATTCAGAATGAATCCTGCGAATGAAAACAGTCTTTCAACTGGTGCTGAAGAACAT
>PNEQ01004408.1:22803-40412 GCA_003012365.1 Medauroidea extradentata
CCTATAGTACCAACCCACAAGTTTTATGTAATGCAAAGTTCCCAATGCTACCAACACAAGAAATGTAATTACAAGGCATGACCTTCCAAGTCATATGAGTTACACACATATATTTATATGCACATGTATAAACACACATTGTATTATAAAAAGTGAAAACATATTTGTTATTTATCACAGGGTTTTCATTTTCCACATATGCACACACAGAAGTTGCTGCAGTCATATATATATATATATATATATATATGTCTATTTGTCTATATATACATATATAGACATATTGCAAATATATGTGTGTTTTGCGACACATGTACATTTAACAAGTCGAAAACTGGCTATATTGGCCAAAGGTCAAAATGACCGCTGTGGTACTTCTAGGTATAACACTAAATATGTATAATACGTATTGTTATCATTGTAAAATTAAGATGTTGAGAACAAAATGGATAGTTAGGAAAATTCATAAAATGGGATCACTCAGATATAAAATTTCTGGAACTTCTAACGAAATACATTTTCGGAAAGGTCAAAATGACCGCCTTGGGAGTTCTAGTGTTAACGTATCCTACTACTATTAAATGAATTGCGAAGATCCTGGTGATGACTTTGCAAGGTGCAATTCGTGCAACGTTATTTTTTCTTTAAGCAACATAGACTGACGTTCCGTTATGAGCCACATTGAAGGCAGGCAGAAAACCCTAAGTAGGATGGGAGTTTAAACTGTGAAGGTAGGCCTAGAAGTTTTTTTTTTCTTTTCAAATCTGTACCATGCGAAACAACAATGTTTCCAGATTAGTGTCACAGCATAGAAACTTCAGTTACAGCGAGATAAGTTCTGTTTTACATCACATTTGGTCTTGCGTCGTATTTCATGTATGAAATGAGTTAATTACTAGAGGAAGAAAGCTTGTAGTTTGTTTAGACGAATCATTGAACAAAGTTTCTCAAAAACATCAAGTGCACATTACAGTATGTTTTTGGGATTCAAAGAGTGATGGTGTAGTGACCAGGTATTACACGTATGTTGACAACTTATTAAAAGTTTTTAATTCTGGTATTGAGAGCTTTTCTCTCCATTACAACAATAGCATTTTAAAAGTGGGAAGTGAATTGACATAAGTAAAATTTTCTTGTGTTTGAGTATTCCTACGACTTTGTTGCTTTGTAAATAATGAATAAAAAAGATAAATATTAAGTATCACTATTCATAGTTTACTGGCCAAACTATTGATTTTAGACGTATAGTTTATTGTGAAAAATCTTTCTACAGACATAAGTAGTCTTACGTAATTTTTTTGTTAGGTTGGTTTAAGTTGTGTTAGGTTATGTTAAAGTTAAATTAGGTTACAAACATTAAATTTGGTTTCCTAACCTAAATTAGGCAACCTACCAAAAAGTTTACGTAGGGAAAGACAATAGAAGTAGTCCTACATAAAAAAAATTGTTACCTGACCTAACAACTTAACTTAACCTAACAAAGTGTTTTTTTTACATAGCACTACTTATAGCATCCCTAAACAGTTTTCATAAATAAACTGTATGTCTAAAATCAATAGTTTGGTTGGTGCATGATGAGTAGCGATTCTTAATATTTACCCAAAAAAAATTTTTGTCGCGGTTATACAACGTTGTTAATTTTATTGATATTTTGTTGGTCAGGGAAATAAAGAGCAGCTGACCTGGTAAAGTCAGGGAATTTTTTTTTACAGGTTTTGCTAGCCACCCTGGTTCTGAAGCTTTGGAAAAAACCGGAGAAATTGGGGAGGGGGAAAACAGGGAAAATTCTTTTTTTGTGAAAATGGGGAAAAAATAGATTTTTTCATCAAGGTAAAAAATTACAGAATAATTGTCATACAGTTTTTGAATTACAAATTTGGATTGGCCTATCTGCCAGTACACATACTAACCTATTACGAAAATGAAATAACCAATAAATGTAACATAAAATTTGGGATGGAAAAATAAACAATGTGCACATGAATTAACCAGAAATAGTTGAACTCATTGATACACAACTTGCAGTCTGTCAGGAAAACAGTTTCCATTACAACAAAAAACCCTTTGTAGTTCAAATTCGCAAGTAACACACTTCGGCAATTATTAATAATCTTGCTGCTTTCAACTGGCTAAGTAGTGTACTTGATGTTTTACATTTATCAACTTCACTATTTGCTGGTTTCTTGTGAATCTTCCAATTCTATATCTTTCAACTTTCCTAGGAAATAAACATTCAGAATAAATCAGACAGGCCAATTCTCTGCTTTTCTCCATATGTTATTGACCTTAAGTTACTACATATATATTATGTAGCCACCACAGGTATAGTACGGTATAATTTCTCAATGATTTTAAAGAATATTTTCCCCCAGAAAATTTTGGGGAAAATATATTTTTTTCATTTTGCCAATTTTTCTGATAATTTTAGAACCCTAGTGTTAGCCAACACCTTAGCACGCTGCAGCACGCTGCAGGTGCTTTGAGTTTTAGTGCCACATATTTGTAGTTTTAAAAAATTAATGAGGTCAGAGTAGGCCAGGCCAACCAAAATTCCAGTAGTATTAAGAGTTCTTGACTGCCGGTAGATCTTTATTGCATTACATTCTTTACGAATTTACTTGCTTTCGAGTGGATCCGAAGTAGTTTCCATTAGTGCCTCATTGAATGCATTCCCAAAAAAAAATATGGCTGCAGATAATAAAAGAACTAGAAATTTTTAAAGTTGTAAAAAGTGTGATGTTGCTATTTCGACAACCTGTCTATTATCAACCATAATTTGAAATTGTGTGCAGAATGAAAACATAACTTCCTTGGTTGGTGCAAATAGGAAACTTGTTACTGTATGAAAAAATGACCTTTTCTTTCACCATAATTTCTATTGGCTCATGGGGGTTAGGACATCAAATGGTAACGGCTTGGCTGACAGCACACAGAATGAAACTAGAAGATATGCAAGCTTCCAATGGCTGTCTTTCCAAATTTAAAAACTGTTGTAACATTACCCCACTCAAGGTTTGTGGTGAAGAATTTGGAAACTGATAGTCTAGAAACATGGCGAACCTAAACATGAAGCTCTGTGTGCTAGGTATAGTGCTCAAGACATTTTCAACTACAGTATTCATTATCTTTAAAATAAATAGTAGTTCACTCATATCTTTTTGTTTGCCTCCATAATTTCTAGGATATACCGAGGGTTGCGAGAGTAGTTATGTCATTTACATTAAATTCTATGTCAATTAGAAATCTGCTGTATAAAACCACTATTTTACAAACCCACTTTCGACAAACATGCCATTTTTTTGTCTTTAAGTTTTTTTAAATGGATGTTTTATTGTATGTAACTTTAATTTTTTTATGGAATTTAAGAACATATATATTTTATTTGAAATATGCTTGTTTGGTTTGATGTATTAACTTAATATAACACATGTTTTCATCCTTCCATTTTTTCTATTTACTAAAGTGAATTAATTAATATTGCAGAGAATCTTCAGCGGTACTTCACAAGGTATGGAGAGGTGATAGACTGCGTAGTGATGAAGAACAGTGAATCTGGCAGATCACGGGGTTTTGGTTTTGTGACGTTTTCTGACCCAGCCAATGTCTCATTAGTACTGCAAAATGGACCACATCAGTTAGATGGACGAACGGTAAGCTCTTGATTCTAAGATTGTATTATGAACCATGGTTTGTGGTGTAGTGACTGGAGTCAGAGTTCAGAAGGTTTATTAAAAGGCTCATGTTTTCTGTAACTTTAGTTCTTAATTTTTAAGAGCTTATGTAATATTTTTAGGCAGTAATTCTCTTCTCAATTTTTGTGCATGTTGTCTGGAATTAAGTTTTTTAGCATTGTCAGGTTATTTAGGTTCAGTGCGGTTAGATATATGCGGGTTTCTTAATGTTTGTTTTAAGTATTGGTTATCTGACTATATGATAAATATAAACAAAACTTTTAACTACTGGTTAAAACAATAGCATTTCTGAAAACACTACTCCCGTTTAAAAATGTAATGGTTAGCTAAGTGCTGGTTAATGTAAATTTGGCAACCATGCAGTGACGTTTCACGTGATTTTGTGTTGAATCGTTTATTTTAAGTTGTGGTTAACATTACCTTGTAAACAATAGACTAAATAAGTTAAAAATTCACGTCCTGGTAGTTTTATTACCTCTGAAAATGAACTTCTAACTGAAAAATGTTCTTATATTGTGAAATGTAAAAAACCGTTAAAGTGGCATGGAAACAGGAAGAGGAATATTGGGAGACAGTTACAGCCGAGTTCAAACTCTCTTTCGGGTGTGTGTCCACGTGCCAACATAATTTTAAAAGCCAGGTACAAAAACATAGAAAGATTGGCACGAAAAGATAATAGCGAATACCGTATGCAATTCTTCAAGGCGTGATATAGGATGCCACAGAAATTCACTTCAACAGATACGAGAAAGTCAAAATTCGTAATAAACATGGACGAAAGTAAGCAGCCTTGCAGTGAAACTTCTATTTTGTTTCACCGTTAATTATTTTGCCAAGTTTTGCTTTGCAATTACTGAATATATTTGTGTTAAATTACTGCGAGTAACTTTCTCTATGTTTGTGTTATTTATATTTAGCGAACATAACCTATCATGAATAAAGCCAAATATTAAAGATTTTTTTCGGTAATATCAATTGTTGTCAAGTGTGAATCATTGAATAAAAAACAGTTTAGATGCAAGTTGTGCTATGTTCTACATATTTTCTTTATGTTAGCTAAAATTATCTGCTTTTTTTTACGTCTGTTTACAGAATATACTTGGGATTTTGTGTAACCTAACCAAAACTAAATTCTTCCTCTCAACATTTAAAACAAAAACAGAAAAGAATAGCAACATGACAAATTCAAGAAATGAAGACTTTGTTAGTATAACTTCACATTCAATTAATTTTTCTGATTTTGTAACACATAAATATGTTTTCATCACAAGGGTTACATTTGTTGTTTAAACACACCATCTGCCATATTTGTTACATGTTCTGGCTAACTCAGTAACCGTAACTTCATGTGTTTAAATTAACCGTTGGTCACCACTAGATAAACAACAGTTATAAGTTAACCATAACTCGAGAAATACAAAAAACTGCTAACCACGACTTAAAATTTAGTCAGATGATAATTGGAACGTAACCAGACATTGTGAAACCGGCCCTAAGAATTATTTTGGTGTAAATGTCTGAAGTGGTAGTGGAAACTTCCTTGAGCATCTTACCGGGTTCGTACAATTCTTCGAAGACCTCTGGTTTGAACTTTCAAGTCCTTGGATTGTCTGTAAAATTATTGGGGTCTTGAAATATATTTGAATGTTAAACATACCTGCCAACTTGTACGGATTGTCCATAAAATGTGCAGAAAGTACATATGGTTTACGGTTTTACGGAGGACAACACAATTTTTCGGATTTCGGAATGTTCGACACTTATATGTGCACACTTCTGCCGTTATTTACAAATGAGTAGTGGGAAAATGTGTTTTGTGCAAGTGTACCAACATGAAATGTGTTTTACAGTGTTGTTTCTCTGCTATTGTACATAAACACCTGTAGTTAGTTTTTACTGTACATTCAGCTGTTTGTCACAGTAAACACTATAGGAACCAATAACAAAATTCGGTATATGTTTTGTTCCCGGTTTATTGGCATATTTTATAGCTACAGTAGAACCCCTATATTACACTTTCTAAGGGACAAATGAAAAATAGTGTAAATGAGGAAAATGTAAATGGAGGGAAACAATAAAACTGTAACAAAACATCTATTAATTAAAATTCTTATAAGTTGATTCATAACTGCGGGACAGATAAAATATATGACCTCAAGAAGTCTTATATAAGTAAAATGATAACCCTCTGACAAAAAATTTTGTTTAGCATCAAAATTCTTTTGATCATAGATCAAGAAAAGGTGTGATGTATTCTACTAACATTTAATTAAATAGCCCCCTTCTGTTCTTAAAACTTTTTGTACACATACATAATACAGTCTACAGTTTTCTCTCTATTAAAATTTCATCCTTCTTAAACAATATCAACATTTAATTTGTAACTTGAAGGAAAAATATTGATAGCTTCATTAAAAAATAAGTGTAAATCAGGGGAAGGAAGTATCAACTGAAGTGTAAATGGCAGGAATACAATACGTTGTTAACATAGGGAAAATGATGGGAACCAGAAAAAATGTTGTATATAAGGGGAAAGTGTAATTCAGGGGAATGTAAATTCGGGGTTCTACTGTAATACCCAATCTGTGGTTTTCTTACGGCTGTGTGTTTTTTTTAATGCGTTTTTGAGTGACAAATGTATTGTTTCTCGTCCAATTCAGCGCTTTGTTGTGTGCTTGGAAGTATTTTGAACATTGAAACTATAATTATTATTCCGCTGTTGTAATGAATATGACTTATAACTACCGTCTTATGGCAGCTAGGCAATGCAATAGCTCCATGAATATTGTATTTTTATAATTATTCAATTTTAAAAATGCCATATTTTCAAATGCTGCCACAAACATTGAAAACCTGTTCTTATTAAATAACACATGACGTAGTCTTACTTGTTTTGGTTAGCCACCACACGTCAGGCACTATTGTGTGTATTGGAATTTTTTTAACAACTTAAAAAACTTATCAAATTTAGCAAAATTGGTTACGTAAAAGTTAATTTGGGGAATTGACCCGTTGCTGGGGCATGCATGGTTGTATATTTGGCAACCAACAACGAAGATTCATTTCACTTGAGTTGATTTTAAAGGAGTGAAGACAGCAATGTATTAGTAGGCCTAGCTCTCACACATTACGTTTTTGTTAAATGTTTGAGTTTATGTAAATTTAATTTAAATTCAATAGAGATAATAAACTATGAATTCAGGACCTATGTATAATCATAAGTTTAGGTTTGAAAGGTTAGACGAACAAAGTTCATATGCTTACAAAAAGTGAACCTGTCGAGCTAATATTTGCAATGCGTTTAACAAAACCTGGCACTGACTATGATAGAACATTCTGGTTGCACGAGTCGATAAAATATGGCAGATAAATTATTTTATTACAAGTACATTCTTTCTCTCGGTAATTTTTACGTTTCTCGTGAACGGCATTGAGACAGCTGTGCTGCCATCTTGGGACAAGTTTCACGAGACCCCCACCCACCCCTTGAATCATCGGCCTATCATGGGTGTTTGAACTCGCCTATTGGCTAATGAGATTGCCACAGCCAGTGGAACAGCCAAAACACTGCAGCTGTAGAGATTAGATCGCAAACTTTATGCTATTGACTAAATTTTTAACTTAAAAGAACTTATTTTATGCTAACTGTGTCGTGTTGTACAAAATACAGCATTACATATGCCTACTGTATTTTCGTCGTTAACAGCTGTGAAGTGTTCAGCCACTTCCCCATCTTGTTTAAATATTTATAAAGTACAGTGAACCCTCAATAACTCGGACTAAAAGGGGGGAGAAGCTGTCAGTTACGATTTGTCCGTGTTATCGAGGGGTGTCCCGGAAGTTGGGGTAATCAGTCATAAATCACAAGAAACGCGAAGAAATTAGTACGCTATTATTTCTACAAGCAAAAGAGGCTGCAATAATTACTGTTTCGTGCGTAACTATCGTATCAAGTTACTGAAGGGCCGCCATGCAGTGGGAAAATTAACGTAATGCGGAGGACTATAAAAGAATGTCAAACAGTGGGGTGTTCAGATCTTTATTTATTTTTTTATGCTGCTACTTCTGCGAGCTGAAGTAGTCAAGGTCAACCGGTACAGTCTCGTGCAATACAAACGCAGCACGTGACCAAACACATCTCACACAAGAAGTTTACATTGAAAAATGCCTTACGTCCGTATGTCACAGCGTAGGGGCAGCAGCCAACTGCTAGCCTGATAGTTACTCTACCATCCTTCAAAGTTACAAAGGTATAAAAATAATTTTCCTCCTATACATGAATAAAAACATTACTGTAATTAACAATCCTTCTGGGTCACTGTACATTATGTGAACACATTTTAACACTACTAATTTTAAAATTTAATTTTATGTATGTAAATTACATCATAGAACACATAATTTACAGCTTTATTCTTACACAAATTGTCATACTATAACGCTTAAAATGTTAATAATGTTCTACAGAGTTACCTTATTTACTCACGTAATCGCCACATATTTTTGACCAAATTTTAGGCCCAAAAATGGGGTGCGGCTATTATAAAAAAAATTACCTTCTAAAATTTTTTTGTGTAGAATATAACAAACGTACATTTGTTCTATATTTACTCATTCATAACGTGACCATTTCTTCTAAAATAAAGAAAAAGATTTTGTCAGTGTATAGTAAACATGGAAAAATTAAGACTACAAAATCTTGTTGTTCCATTCATGTGCGTCACTCAATGTAAATGGTTAAAAATTATCCCGCATAAGACGTTTACATTTTACGGTCCATTACGTGTACGCTATTATTTCCCGTGAAGTAGTTTATAAACAAATCCGATTCACGCTTAAAACGTTGCAACTCTCCAGACGCCGTTACGTTATCAAGAGAGCATCATCAACCAGTGAGCGTGACTCATCGTGTCCGGCTTGGGCATGGATGTTGTGTTATTCTTTCTCCACACACATCGGCACGCCTTTTGAAAACATCGTTCTTAAAGGGGCGTAACACCTTCTCACCAATTTTTCTACATTGCAATGCAAAGCAATGGTTTTTAATTTTTCTTTTTAATGTCCGGGACAATTTGTTTTGCAACCCTGAATTCATTGTACATACCAGAACAAAATAATTTTCCGTTTATGTGTCATTGTAACCTGTAGTTACAGTCATTTCACAAGCACCACACTGAAATGTTTGTTTACGACACATGTGCGTGCCTGGCTCGCAGGACGAAGAGGGAAGAAAGATAAAGAAGTGATAGGTCGATCTGCTGCGTTGCATCTTTACTCGCACGTCGCGCACCTCGCTAGCAACATTGTACCACACGGAACTTGCCAGATTTTTACTGTGGAATTATTAAATGCTAAGTAGCGATGGACGTCTACGTTATAAAGTTTAATACTGTTCTAAAATATGTGATGAATTTAAATACAGCAGACATGATTTTTTATGTGGTTTAACCAAAAAATGATTAATTAAAAATTATTAAATTTTTTTTAAAAATTCTGTCCTAGTAATTTGAAGTCCGGGACATCGAGGTCTGAGTTATCGAGGGGTCACTATTTCTGTTTTCTTATTTAAATTTATATGTAAGTCTTTCATAACAGACTATATGCCATTTTCAGGGCGAGTGTCCGGTATGATACAACAGAATTCAATAACTTAGTAATTGGGGACATGTTAATTGAAATTCAGCTTTTAAAAATTTTAATATAAAAATAGTCAGGAATTTTAAAGTAGAGTCGTTTGTTTATTTTCCTGGCTCGTTTGGTTTCAAATTGACGACAGTAAAATTTTCATTATTTTTGTTGATATAACTTTTTCTTGTATTTTATTAATTTTTGAGTTTTGGCAATTTTAGCATATTATTAAATTTTCCCTGGTGAAATGAGTAACTTAGGTGTTGCAAGCTTCTCCAGGCTGTAGGATTTCTGGCGCCGACGTTGTGGTTGATAGTTTGTTTCATGGAATTCTCTCCAAAACGTAGGTTATTGACTCACGTAGGTCAGCCATCACAGGGTATTGCGCTGCGAAAGTAGTTCCACTGTTGTGCACATTTTGTCCCCAATCATTATATTTGTGTGGATAAATAATTTTATTTCAATGTAAAACCTATAAATTCAGATCTTGGAATGCTTTGTTTTAAGTGTAATTCTGCTGTTTTTGGGAAAATTGGAGTCTGTTGTATCACTCCGCCGAAGTGCGCTATTTGTTACCATGTCCGTTGCCGTGAGGAGGCAGTGGGTGCCGGGCGCTGGCCCGAGGCGGTCGCGAGTTGTAGGGCAGTTGGTGCCGGGCGCTGGCCCGAGACGGTCGCGAGTCATCGAGACAGTTGGTGCCGGGCACTGGCCCGAGGCGGTCGCGAGTCGTCGAGACAGTCAATCTCGGGCGCTGACCCGTTGTCAGTCAGTCTTTCAGTTGGAACGAGCAAGTGTTTCATAACTATTTTTTTGTTTAACTCAAGGTCAACATGGTAACGCCAGACAGCTGACGGGTTTATTTGTGTTTGGTGAATAACCGCCTTTTTGTAAGAAACTTACCGAATCCAAACATCTGTCAAAGTTGTAGTAAAAATAAATCAACAGTTGGCTGAGTGAGTTTTTTAATGGTGAAATCACGATGGTTATTTAACCCTGAAAATAAATTAAACTGAGCTATCCAGAGCTCGCCAAGCCACATAACCTCAACGCCAACTACAGCAACAACAGACAGACACACTAAACAGCAGACTCAGACGTGTCACACAGAAGATTATTAGGTCTCTTATTTAAGCTTATACTACGCAGTACGCCTTGATTTATCTGACGGCGCTAAAGTTAAGATTTTATTTAAATTGGATTTTATTGCTGCACAAACAATCTACTATCCACATTTGTACTCTTCGAAGTTCAAGCGATACTCAATTTTACCGTATGAACTACTTTATTTAACACATTTTCACGGCTTAAACGTATGTTGCTGTCTTTGGTGTGTTATGTACATTTAAATGTTCAGTCTTGTGACGTCACAGGGACATAAGCATGGCGGGTCACGATTTTGCCGTGCATAACAGACTGCTCATTTTATATAAGTTTTTTGGAGTTACACAGACTCAATGAAAGAAAGTATGGTACCGTTGTTCATTAAATTAAACACACTTTTAAATAGAAATATATTTTATTTCATCGCACAATCATCGTCATCGCGTAATCGTCGCATCTAATTTTTGGGATGACAGAAATAAATGGTAAAAATACTTTCATCGCATAATCGTTGAACCGCAATGTTCTGTTTACGTTTCTGCATCAGAGACGTTAAATGCTTGAGTACGAAGTACGACACTATTAGAACAAAATGGTTGCTGCAAGAATCGATTATAGTTAGTACCAAAATATTCCACTGGAATGAAAGTGGAACATAGCGTTACTAGTTTAACAGTCAGCCATCTTGTGTGTTTGCCTTGCATGTGCGTGGACTTTCCCAACTGAACGTAGTATGTATATCTATGACGTCGCAAAATTTCGTTTATTACAGTTGCAGTGTTTACGAACTTAGTTTTTATTTTAGGATTTCCCTTGGCCTCTTTATTATGCGAGTCGATTAAAAGAATGTTGCGTGGTATGTCGAGATTTGCCAATGAGGAATCATTGAATACTGCTAGTTCCATTACGTCTATTGGCATTTCAGACTCAAAAAAAATTTCTTGCAGCTAAAGAGGTGGATTTGGGTTTTGATACTGTTGAAGCGTTGCGAAAAGTTAAGCTCAAAGTGAAAGAGGTTGATTCGAAATTTCGCCAAGGTTGTTGAACTTGCTTGCAAGTATTGTGTAGGAAACTTTTGGAGAGATCTCCACAAAAGTATTCTCTTACAAAGGTTATTTCATGTTTGGATCCAGAACAGTGGCGATGCGTGACCTAATTTGAAAGGCAAGCTACTAATATTTGCGACTACCAGGATTTTAGCGTTTAAAAAGAGAAGGAAAAGGGGGGTGGGGAGGCTTAAAACTCAAAATATTGTAACTGAAGACCGATAACCCCATTCAACATAGAGAAAAAGAAAAATAATAAAACCGATTAGAAAGCATATTATTCCGTGGCAGTAAGCTTGGCAGCCAGTTTCGCAACTGACGTAACGGAAATCGTACCGTAATGGCTTGTATGGCGGCTGTTATGGTATCACGTGTCGCGTCAAAGATTCTTTATCAGGATGCGTGAAGGAAATATGACTATGTCGGAATACCAGATATCTTAAGATAAAACCAAGGAGCCAGCCAGGGAGTCGGTCAGATTGTCATGTTAATATCTACAGAATGCCGCGTTGCCGCTAGGAAATGACTGGTGATGTGGCCGATCTTGAGGCATGCGCGTTATTATAATAATCACTCTCATAAGGCCTTCGTTTAATATCTTGCCATCAACACTGTTGAACAATCTTTGTATTTTTCCAAAGAAAAGCTTTGGAATCCAAGTTGCCAATAAAGCCTTAGTAATACTAACTCTGCAAAATTGCATATTTTCAAAGTTAGTTGTAGTATAAGGAAAGGTACAATTTATTTAACACAAAATATAGCACACGCACAATTTCCAAATGCCACACGCTGCAATCCGCGCACAGAAATAAACAGCACAGGATCGGCGCACAGAAAGTTTGGTAAAAGGTCAAATTATTATGTGGCCTGTGCGTGTGCGCCGCCAATCAAAATGAGGATACTGCCGAGTTCATCTGAAGCTTGGTTATCGATTAGTTTGGAATGAACTTGACTATAGTTGTGTAAGGTTTCTACCCACGTGTTTAGTTTATGTAAACAAGCGTGGCGTTTTGCGAAATTTACGAATTATTAATTTGGGAGATCATTAATTACAAAACAAATGTACAAAGTAAACAATTATATTTACTAGTGCTGCAAACACACAAACAAATAATATACCATACATCATTTCCATCACACTTTGTGGAGACATCCCGAACATCTGTCCGCGTGTGCGGCGATAAATGTAGCTTACGAGATTTATATGTACACGTTTGATGTGTGCCTGTGACTGTGCTACATCAATTTTAGCGTAGCCTTTAGGCTTCCTTCGGCAACCTGGGTTTCCAAAATATTTCATTGTAAAAGTAGTCTACATAAAATTACTGTCAACAATCGATCTCACAAGGATAGTTTAGATATATTTATGAGAACAGAGCACAAAACACCATTAACTTACAGAAATTAACTCTGTAACATTTACAAAAAAAATCGAATAAAGAGAAATTTTAAATAAGATTACAAACATGTTAAATTAGGCAAATTTCGGGTGTCTGCTTACCTTCTCTGATGAAGTCACATCGTTGCTGAAAAGTAAAAACTCAGCTGGAGAAGGTTTAGCACGTAATCCACGTACATAACACTTGCGTTCACATGATTCCGTTTCATTAATGGTTTTTAGTCTCGTAAGACTATTTTTAATCCCTAGTATAGAAAGCGCAGCTAATAATGGTAAATTTCAACGCATAGTAACCAAATTAAATAATAAACGATAATATTCACTTAGCAGCATTACCGTGCAGCGCGGGCACTTGTCAATATATTCCATCCGTGTAGCTTGTAAAAATCAACTGCCGGTGACCAGTGTTACCAACTAAGTTTAAAGAAAACCACTAATGGCACTGGAATAATCACCGGAGACCTGCTATCTTATCAATAGAAAAGAAAATTTCCAATTTACTAGTATCAGTTTAAACTGTCTTCGCCTCCCTGTTTAATCAACGTATAAGTTACAAAACTTGACCGGTAGTAGATTATCTGAAATCGCAGTAACTGGTAACAAAACCACTAAAGTGGCAATTCTGCTAGGTTCGGCTACATTCGGTACACTTCGGCGAGAAAGCACTGCAATCGTAGCTTCTAACACAGCCTTACGTAGTCAATCCCCTCCCGTGTTCCTTCCACCCGGTCACCCCTCCAACCCCTTCATTCACCCAAATACTATCGCTGCAACTCTATCCACTAGAAGCGATATTGCAAGTGCTTTTCAACAGCTTGCTTTGGTTGTTTACTAGTTCTTATCTTCCAGTTGACAGTGTTGTAATCCGAGCGGAATTCGTAAAAGATACATATATGTATCTGCACGAGTCATAGTTAGCTTCTAGTAGAGACAAGGTTACAAATAAATATTTATTATGATCAGATAACTGTCAGGAAGCTGCCTGGGCAAGCACTGCTTGCCTTGCTTACCCTGATGAGATGCCACTGATCCAGAAATAGCTTTGCGTCCATACATTGGAGACGAGATTAAAATCCACATTGCAGAACTTGGTACAGAAAAAACATTTGGCAGGCATAGAAGCTGATGTTGTTCAGCGTCAATTTATGTACATTTCTGAAACAGGTGTTTGCAAAGAGGAGATGCATAATTTTTTAACGGAGCAAGGAAGATTGTAGGATTTATGTATTAATGTTTAATGTATTTGTAAATGGGACAAAAAAGAATTGGACAAATTTGTGAAGAAAATCCTTATTCTCTCATGTGGTAATGCAAGACTTGAGAGGGATTTCTCAATAAGTAGAGAGTATATTGTGAAAAATCAAACAGAAGAGTCATGATTGCACAGAGGCTAGATACATGATGCAGTTACAGTGCTTGGTGGTGTATAAAATGTAGTTATAACAAAGCCTATGTATGATACATGCTGTTGTGAAGTGTTCAGCCACCTCCCCATGTTGTTTAAATCTATGTCAATTATTTTGTTTTCTTAATTATATCTAAATCTTTAATAACAGGCTTTATGCGTATTCAGTATTGGTTCGTCATGTATTCGGGATGATACAACAGGATTCAATAACTTAGGGATTGGGACATGGTTAATTTAAATTCATCTTTTCACAATTTTAATAAAAAATACATTTGGGAATTTTAAAGTAGTCACGTGGTTATTTTCCTGTTTTGTTTGGTTTCAAATTGACCACTGTATAATTTGTGATTTTTTTGTGGATATATCTTTTTCTTTTAACTAATTTTTGAGTTTTGGAAATTTTAGTGTCTTATTAAATTTTTTCTGTTGAAGTGGGTAACTTTTTGTGTTGCAAGCTTCTCCAGGCCGTAGGATTTCTGGTGTCGACGTTGTGGTTGGTCGTTTGCTTCATGGAATTTCTTCAAGACGTAAGTCATTGACGCACGTAGGTCAGCCATCGCAGGAGGTTGGTTAGGGTATTGCGCCACGAAAGTAGTTCCACTGTTGCGCACCTTTTATCCCTAATTATTATATGTGTGTAAATATTCTTTTTAAGTTGATGTAAAAGCTATAAATTCAAATTTTGGAATCCTTTGTAATATGTTTTAAGTGTCATTTTGCTGTTTTGGGAAAATTGGAGTCTTTTGTATCACTCTGCTAAGGTGCACTGTTAGTTACCATGTCCGTCGAAGGTTTATCAGTAGTGCAGAGATGGCAGAAGGGGTCGAACGTGTCACGGGTGTCGTGGAGAAGTGGGGGTGGCGGAAGAAACTGAGATGACTTACTCGCGCAGGCAGCCAGCTTGGGTTATTCTTCTGAAACTGTAATTTGGTGTTGGGAAACTGTAGAGGGGATAAATAATGTAACCAAGTATTTTTTTCTTTCACTCATTACAGTATTAATGAGCAGACGCTAGGGTTTAGCATTGGAACGGACATGGTGATAGCAGACCTGCCAACTTTTACACATTGTCCGTAATTTATACAGAAATCTCTATATTAAGTTTTTACATACGTATCTAAAAAATTTACAGATTTTCTGTGTGCTGGCAAAATCGCGCAATTTCCAACGCAGTTCTACTTTGAGTACCTTGAATGTCGTATTTATGGTATGTGTATCGTAGTTTATACTGAGTTGTCGTGTTGTAAATAACGAAGTAAGCAGATAATACTGTACTTTCGGGAATAATTGTACTACATCTGTAGCTATTGTATCATATTATTTGTCTCTCGATTATAACTCGAACTGCAGTTGAGCTGGTTGATCCAATCTTGTTGTTTCGACAGTCTGTAGAAATATAAATAAAATTTAAGACGTGAAAATATAACCTCGTAGGCACTGCTGTGCAGTGCTGTATTTGCCCAGTGTGTTGTGTTCACACAATGGTCAAAAAATGTGGAACTGTGCTTTACTGGAAATTGATTAACGACCTGGTAATATTAAAATGGCCTTCTGTGTGGAAAAAAAATATTAAAAACTACTCTAAAACACCTAACCAAGTACATAGGTTTGTGTAAATGTTCCAATAAATATTTAGTGTTGTATTTGTATTTTATTCTGGTACAACAAAGTACTATAACATTCAGTAGTTTGTAATGGAGCCTATTTTAAAAATTTTTATTGTTGAACAGAATAGTAACAAGCGTAAATAATTTCTATTATTTTATTATCCTTTTTAATGCATAGTTCTATTTTTCCGTTTTTTTATTAGTCAATCAATTGGCCTTAAGAGGTGGTTTATTATCAGGTGAGGATAGCAGCCAATGACCGTCGAGGCTCATTATAAGAACCCCTATAGCTAGAAATAGCTGATTGGCCGAAGCGAAGTCACGCCATAAAGAAGGGAAGTGGGAGGTAGAAAAAAGATGTGCGGCGGCGAGAATGGTTGTAGGTTCGGTGCCCAGTTTTTCAGTTGTAGAATATTGGTTGCGCAGGAGTAAATTGGATATTGCTTACCGTTATAAGATTTAGGTCTGTGCTATAGTGACTATTTTCTTCTGCATAAAGAATTCTGTGTATATTGTATATTGATGAAAGTAATAAAAGTGAAGAAAAGCTCTAATCTGTTTACTCGTATCGTCTTCGCCTGAGCATGGGAATCACCAACGTTACAAATTTATTTCCCTATTAGGTGTCTATGTTTTATGAAGTAAGGATTGGTGGGAAATAATTTTTTAGTATATTTAAAATATTTGTGCGTTCAGTTTTAATGTCAGTAGATTTGTAGGCCAATATTATTAATACAATTATTTTTTAATAACAGTTAATCATACAACCGCTTGAAATGCTGCGTTTGATTTACATCAAATTTTAAATATTTTGAAAAACTTACTGATGGGACTCTTTGGAAGTTGTCAGGTCTGTGATAGCATAATCTCGACACAGTGGTGGTATTTTACCGGAACTGAACTTTGGGATCCTTTTGTCACGTATGTAAATAGAGTGTTAATTGATCCGCTTAGCAAAATAAAAACTACAGAATGAGTGAAAACTAGTTTCTTTATAAACCAGGGTGGCGCCAGGGCGGGAAAACTGGGAATAGTCAGGGAATTTTAGTGGCCTGAAAAAGTCAGGGAATGGTCAGGGAAAATTCCCCGCCCCATCTCCTTTTTCGGAAATTGAAAGGCAATAGTTAAAATCAGTTAAAATGAGGCCTACATGAATGGAGCAGCGCGGACTGGCAAGGGTGAAGACGCGTCTGGTGCCTTTCATCGGACATCACGGTACCATAATCCCGGGGAAGAAAGCCATAAGTAGCGGGCCGCTGCATCACATACGCCACTTTTATCCGTAATGTATTCAGTTGTTTACTGCTCGGCGCTTTCTGCTGATGCAGAAGGCTGATAACGCAGGGCTGCCACCTGGTCATGAACTTAAATCCTTGCCAAAACACCCAAAAATCCCTGAAAATCCTTGACAGAGAACACAAAAATCCTGGAAAATCCTTGAAAGTACAATATGTATATTTTAGCAAATTTTTATGACAATTCTTATTTCTTTTGTTTTAAAATTGAGTAATTTTATTGTTGCAAAAATATCTATCACTTTATTTCCCTAAAAACTAACAAATATCCATCAAACTGAAACAATGTTTTTGAAAAATAAACATATATAAGGATGTAACCTAACTCAATTTACTGTCCTGTTTATTAGACCTAAGTTAACAAGTTGCAGCCACAATATAGAACAGGGCTGCCACCAAGTTCATTTCCAAAATCCTGTAATTAGCATTAAAA
>PNEQ01004409.1:8283-25093 GCA_003012365.1 Medauroidea extradentata
GAGGTGAACCGCCCCCTTAATGTGTTTAATAATGCACATTTCCTTATTTTTGATGATTCTATGACATGATTTTATAATTTTTAATACATGTATTTTGAGATCCATTAGACAAATTGTAAACAGATAACTTTTGAAACACTTGTTATCTTGATGTAAGTAGTTCTGATTATTGTGGGTCCACCAAGTTAGTAGATAGCATGACATGAATAGAATTATTTTTATATATTTCGAGATCTACATGATTAAATTGACATTTTTAGTTTAAATTGCATTCACATTGAGGAAAATAGACTTGGCAACGTCTTTCTTACTTTTTTTTCTTTCTTCCCACAGTATTAGTTACTACATAACCAGTTTAAGTTGATGATTTGTGTGACATTAAATTTTGAATGAATTTTAGTTTAAATATTTTCCTAACAAAAACACTGTAGGTTAAAGGTGAGAAACAATAATTGCTAATTCATAAGTACACATAAAAGTATTGAATAAATAAGGTATCTGTGTGCATCACTATGAATTGAAATTCATCTTCGAGCTATAGTATATAATATGTATCTTTACCTATCACACAGAATAATTTAATAAATGATCAGGGTGACTGTGTTTAGACTGTGATCTATTACAATCATAACTGATTAATTTTTCATCACACCTTCTTTTACTAAGGGCTGGTTTCTCAATGTCTGTTTAAAGTCTTGGTTGTATAATCACATAATTAGTTTTACCATAACTATTAAGTGGCAATTAAAATTGAACTGTTTCTCAACGTACTTTAATTGTACGGCTAGCTAAGCATTGGTTACGGTAAATGTGGCAACGATGCTGTGTTGCCTCGGCTTGTGATTGGCTGCAGTGAAGTTTTTTTTGTGTGTGTGAAGTTTGTGTCATGGACGAAAATAAGGTGCTATGTGCTGAAGAAGTTTGTTCAGTCAAAAACAGAATGATTGATTACTCTAGCAGAAAAGTATGGGTTATAGAAGCTTCAGAGGAGTTACATAATACAATGTTATGTTTATGTACATTTTTATTGATGTTGGTACTTATTCTAGATCTTTACTATTATAGCACATATTGGTTTATTGGTTTGTGGTCAAGAATGTTTTGTTAAATTATACTTTCTAAAAGAACATCACTTCAAAGGGTCCACGTATATGAAAATAATATTGTAGAGGTTATGTCCATGCTTTCCTGTGAATCTGTTTTTTTTTTTTTTTTTTCCATGAATGTTTTAGTTAGTGCATCATTCCCCTTGTATCAAACCAAGTAATGTTTACTAAATAAATTCTTTAGTGTTTTCATAAAACAACTTTCTGATATATTAGGCCTTTCACAGCTGAAACCACTATTTACAACAAATAAAATACAGAAACTTGACTTTGTAAGCAGTCGTGTATGGTGAAGTGCATTAACTGGTAACATCTGTTGGAGGCGTAAAAGATGTGTGCAACAAAAATGTCACCTTGTTTCTGTGCAAATTTTGAATGGTAGGTGTCAGAGAGGGTAAGAGGGAGTTGTTTGGCGCATACCTGATGCCCTAAAGATACAAATCTCCTTCACTGTCATCATAAGTTTGGCTTTGAGCTAGAAATCCTCCAGCTGGCCATTGAATGGAGGGTGACATCTTTAAAACATTTCATCCAGCATACTGTACTCTTATGTAAGCTAAAGCTATGTAATAACCATCTCAGGCATAAAATCTTAAGGTTACTAGCAGTTGGTCGATATATGCCACAGAATTTTTCTTGAAAACCAAAATATTCACGCAGAATATATAAACCTACATGTGTAAATTAACCTACAGTAGTTTGTACCTGCAAAATTTTATGACAAACAAATCCTTCAATTACATGTTAGATGACCTGAACAATTATCTAAGGAGCATTACAATCCACATTTATTGATCCTTATCAGTTATAATTTTTCCAAAGAAATAAATAATAATTATTTACATAATGTAAATGGTGTCTGTATCATGTACTAATGTAGATTCGGATTGTAAGTCAGTTCATCTGGGCTCAGTGCTTAAGAGTTCCACTGTATTATGAAGTTGTTACAGTTCTGCTGTCATCAGTATTTTCTACCATTTAACAAACGATAATACCAGGCATCTAGTATATATTTTAGGAATTTTACTTGGTTAAGATTGACCCTTGAGGGTGCGGTCTACCGCAATTTTCATCACCATGTTTTTATTTGTATATTTGTACCAGATATTTTTTTCTTGTATTAGACACAAAATGTGACTAATTTTTACTTTTATAAATATTTTTTTATCTCGCATAGTTTTTGCGTTGTGACTCGTTAATGCCAAAGTTTGCGTTTTTCTGTTTTAAGGACGACAGTAAAACCAACTCACTTACCAAACTGAAAAAAATCACAGTGAATAACAATGTTGTTGTTTACAAATTCAGCTATGTTAAACCACAAAATAAAACATTTTTATGTTTTCAAAAAAGTTATTGAAATTTTCAAATATTTATTTTAAATTTCAGCATTTTTATGTAAATACAAAAAATTTTTATTCTTTATTTTTATGTGCATGACAATGTAGCCTGCGATGTCTTTATACACTGTAATTTTTTTTTCAGTTTGGTATGTCAGTTTGTTTTAGTGTAGTCCTTAAAACGAAAACATGCAAGTTTTTACTTTAACAAGCCATTAGGTATGCGAAAACTGTGATAAAAAATTTCATAAGAGTAAAATTTAGTTACCTTTTTTTTTTTGTCTAAAGTAAAATAAAAAAAATATCTGGTACAAATAAAACATAAAAAAATTGTGATGGAAATTGCGGTAGGCCGCAGCCTTAAACTGCAGAGCAAGCTATGGTTATTGCCATTTTTTATCCAAAAAAAAATCCATATTTCTAAAATAACAGCAATCACTGACAAGACTACAAAATGCATTAATAAAGTTATAACAGAACATGTATTACAAATTTTGTGTAAATAGAAATGTACATACTGTATGTACATTTGAATGGAGTTTGTCTTGTAGTATTTGGATGACCTACTAAATAAATAACAATCACTGTAGTTGACCTCGTTTAATATCCTCAAAACACATCTACAACTATTACAAGGTAATAAATAGTCTGTGGTATCATTAGGTGTCATAGGTGCCGGAATTATTTTAAAATTACAAATTTGTGTAGTTGCCTTTTGTTGTGCAGGAATGCTGTCACCATTTAAGGTATCTTGTGGTAGATTGTTAGAACGCTGTGCAGTACACAGTAGTGGCTACTAAGTGGTGTCAGGTCTATGCTCTGTAAGCTTTAATAGTGACAGTTATCTCACTTCTACGCCTTGTGCTAAGCTGCCCTGCTGTGGTTTTGCCTGCTGTTCTTTGAAATATCAACATTGTTGTAATCTAGGTTTGATTACTGGCAGAGACAGCCGGTTTTTTCGCACATCAATGCAGCAGGTTGGTGACTATTCTCAGGGATCTCCTGTTTTCCCAGACCTTGATTCCAGACGCTGCTCTATGTCACCCCTCAGCACCTTTGAATACCTTAACTGTTAAAGAGCCGTCCATATCCCTCAGCTCTACTGTCCCTGCTGCAACTATATCCACTATTCTTTTAACATTGAACAACATTGTCGTACACTTCAAATAGAAAATATCTCTCCTGTCAGCTACCACTAATATGTCCGTACATAATATTACAGCAGTTTCCCGTCGTCTTGCCTTACAGGGAATCTGAACCAGAAACCTCCTACCAGTATTCCAAAAAACTTGAGTAAGATAAGTTGTCAGAATTCTTAAAAAATAAATATGTATATATAGACCTGTGAAAAGAATGATACGTACCAATAGGACGGCATACAGTTATAACTTGTAAATTTTTTTTCCGTGGTCAAACATTTAACATCTTTTCAGACAACTTCAAAAATTTCTGAAACTACTTTTTAGGGATATGTGTAGGCTTCATTCTGAAGTAAAAATCAATTCAATATCTTAAAGGGTTAAAGAATTATTGGAGATTTATTGAAAACACATTCTAAATCTTATCACCTTGAGTTTCAAATTTGGAAAAAGTGGAAAACTAGGTAATATGCATTTCCATAAGCTTCATTCTGAAACAAAAGTCACCTCGATATCTCATCGGATTTAAGTGCTACCAAGGATTCATTGAATACACATTTCAACCTTTTAGTTTTGAATTTCCAAAAATCCCTTTTTAGTGAGTGCCTACGATGTAAGGGGACGTCACACTCATAATTTCAAGTCTCTAGGTCAAATGGTTTAGATTGTGATTTGATGAGTGCTTGAGTGAGTGGGACACTTAAGGCCTCACTCTTTAGTTTTGCGGTGGTTTCGAAAATATATTTTTTAACACAAATTAACACGTATATTAAAAATTAATTCTTACAGTTTTTGCACTTATACGTCATCACTTGTATCTGAATTTTTCTGTTGCAATACACCAAATGGATTTTTATATTTTCCCCCTGAAATATCTCATATTTTGTTGTCTAAATAAGCCAAAATGAAGCAAAGTAATTTTTGCTAGCAAACGGTACATTATTTTAAAAAACGCTCTGACAAAATTGTGTATCGTACGCCTGTACACACTCAAATTTTTTCAAAGCGTTTGGTTAAGAAATATTTGAATTATTTCCAATAAATGGAAGATCATGGCCTTAATTTTATGTGTAGAGATTACGTAAATAAACAAATCAAATACCGGTAATGTATTTTTATGTGCGTACTCAGGTGTATATCCTTGTGCAGCAATGTTTTGTTTTTCTTCTAGGTTATAATTTTATTGTAATAACTCAGACATTGTCCTAAGTTAACACATCCCAGCATTAGAAGTTTGAATATGTGAGTATCTGTGTTTGCGCAAATTATTGATGTAAAACCATTTTTAAAATGAGTATTATATCAAAATGAAATGTTTTTGTTGTGTGAATGTTTATTGCCAAAGAGTTTTTATACTAGCATTATACTGAGGACTTTACAAGTATTTCAGCTTCAAACATGTCAGGAAAGGGAACTTTGAAGATTATAGTAAACAATCAGGTAGCCAGCTTGTAATTCTATATATATATATATATATATATATATATCACATGTATTTTTGGATAGTAACTGTAATATTGTAAACTATTTTTGCAACACAAGTTTTATTATGCCAGCTGTAAAGGACTGTGAGGTTGTCAGTTAATATTTAGATATGTTTTGACGGTTGACTTCACATAGGTAATGAATTCTTTATTGTTATCTGCACTGTTCCTGTTCCGTACTGTTTGAGTTGTATTGAAGAAAGCTGCTGAGAGTTTTCTGTTTGTATGTTGAATTTTTGTTGTAAAATTACACCTGTACAACACTCTGGAAATGATGGCAGTCATTATTTTGAAATGTCTCACACAAATTGCTATTTGTGTATTACAGTTAGAAGCTTTGTTTGCTGATGAGGTTGCTGTAAAGCAAATGGATTGCATTGAAGAGCTGGTTAAAAGTGTAGTCTCGTGCAGTGGCCATGAGGAATTATTTGTAGCAAAGAATGCTATTCAAACACTCATCACCCTGTCAAAGAATCCCACTGGCTTGGCTCTCCTTTTTTCCAGTAATATTCAGCATTGCATTAGGGATGCAATGGAGAAGAATGACATTGTTCGTTTCAGGATATATGAGGTACTGTATTTTTTGTAAGTACTGTAACGAGATCGTCACAGTTTGTAAAGTTTGTTACATAATTGAGGATCTAATAGACTAAGAAAGACATTGTTAGAAAAAACATCAGAAGTTTTAGTATTTTGACAGCTCCTGCCTTAATAAAGTAATTTTTGTTGAATTTAATTAATTTAATTTTATATTTGTTTTGTGTTAGATTAAGAAAATCTCTCACTCATAGTTATTTATAGTTAATACTAATTATTTCTCATAGACGTTAAATTATCTAGAAGCTATTTGATATTGTTATTGAAATTCTGAAAACGCTCATATAACTTTTCTTCTTTGAAAATATTGCAAATATTTTATGAATATGTTAATATTACCAAATTGTTGTATAATTATTTATTTAAATATTTTTCTTAATTTATTCCAACATCTGGTTAATATTTTAATGTGATTTTGAAATATGTGTTTAAAATTTTAATTACCATATGATGGTACTTAGTATAATTCTAGTTATTTTTACTTTGTAAGTAAAGAGTAGTTATCTACTCCAGAGAGGTTTCTCTGAGCAGATTGCAGGTTTTATACCTCTTTTGTTGATTGGTTGCCAAGGCAACAGCTCCCAATTTAAAAGAAACCATAGATATGTTATGTGATAGGAGTAAGGAAAAAGAGTTCCCTGAATTGTGATGGAAGAAGCATGCGGTAGAATCGGCCCAGCAGAAAATGCATCATTTTATTTCTACCGTCGACCTAAGTTTAGGTCAGGGAACTTATTTAGATAGACGATAGTATGTCTGTAATTTTAGGCCATTTTAAGAAGAGGCTCGTTTCAGTAGCAATATTTAGGCTAATTTAAAGTGTCATGAAGATGCCAAGAACTTCAGGTCTACATTGCAAGAATAGCCATTTTGAATACCTATGCTTCTAGCAGCCATATGTATATCCATCTTGTGGACAAGGCCGACCTCTTCAAATACAGACTTTGATATTTCTATCAAAATTTATTTCACAAAATTTTACGTTTACAAAATTTAAATGAAATTGTGTTGTGACATTACACAGTAGCCCAACTAGCTCCAAGAGCAGTTTTCTTAATCTCAGGGTTTCTTTTGCCTTCCGTTCCACTTCTGGTTGACTCAAATGACAATTGCAGTCTAAAAGTGAACATTGAATCCTACAGTTGGTGAAAAAGGTCACTGTGAACTTATAACTTTAAAAGTTGGCTCACAGAATTATAAGTTTAGCGTACCTGTAACCTTCGCTGTCACCTAGAGATACTTCAACACACATCTCAATATATATAATTTAATAAACTGCACATAATACATTCATAAAATATTTGCAATCTTCAGACATAGACTTTTACTTCCAATCACATTAGTAATGCATTACATTCTCTCTGTTGCAAAAATTATTCATTCAAAAAAATGTTCTATTAGGGCGAGTTCATAATATTTATAGCTACAAACCAAATAATTTGAAATTGTAAACAAAATGAAAGATAATAATAAATAAATTGATTTTGTGGAAAAATTAAAAAATAAAAAATAAACTACACATTATGCAGACTGCTTAGTTAAAATAATAAATAATTATTTAAATGTAAACAAAACATTATGCTTAACCTTATGACTTTTAACAAATAAACAAAAGAAATGTAAATATGGGGCAAGGGCTTAAAATTAAATAAGTAAATAATGAAAAACAACAACATTGGAAATTAGGAAAAGGTAAACATAAACGCTGTAGTCTATAAGCACTACAGATTGCCCTTCCTCATTTTGCTTTTAACAACTTTAAAGTAAAATGAAACACAATATTAATAAACACGTAGATGAAGAAGACAAGAAAATATAAACTTAATAGTACATTTCATCAATATATAACATTCATTACGTGTTGAAATAATAAAACAGTACATAGTACACTAGAAAAATTTTTTTTTTTTTTTTTAGTGTTCAAAATGCGCGCCACTCAAGCGCGACTTCAGCACTGCCTGCAGGGTAGCGGCGGAACAAGTCGTTGATCTTCTGTTGTCGACTCGTCATTTCAAAAATAAACTGTTACTACTTTGCTGTATCGTCGGTCGGTCGGTCGGTCTCGCAGCAAGATGCCGATAAACTCTGTCCAAAACCGCTAAAACCTTTCATATTCTTAGTTGAAACCACTTTCAACTTAGACGAAACACACGTGGACGTCTCTGAAGAATAAATTTCATGGCAACAAGGTTTGTAAGGGCCGATACACAACACTCAAGCAGCTAACTTCGTGTCTTTGCACTTGTTCAAAACAAAGTTTACACAAGTTTATAGACAAATATAAAATATAGGTCAATGTTTAACACCATTCAAACTGTTTTTTTTATATGTAAATACAACATTGGCTCGGTAAATATGTCTTTGAGCATTGTCAAAAATAATGTATTTCCCTTTAATAACTTTGGCGGGAATTTAGCATAATCACATTTCAATATTCTGTGTCAAATAATAGGAGCATATTAACAACTTCAGCATTTGCAAAAATTCATCGATGAATAATACACACAGTAAGTTAATCATTATTAAAACTAACACACATTAAATGCATGTCAACAATCAACATAGACTTCAAGAAGATGCCTAACTACTTCAGCTTCAATGTCTCCAAGAAAATCGTGTGCCAATCATGGGAATTGCGTGTGTTATGGAAAGCAGATCAACAAATAGTGTCAACAGCAAGGAAAATAAATCAGTGTGTGTGTTTCAACAGCAATAAATTCTCAGCCACAAATAATTCCAAGAAGAAAGTCCTCTCTTAAATAAAATTAATTCCCTCTCATCAATGGGATTACCATATATCTACAGTAACCAGGTAAGAGTATGTTCAAAGAAGTAGAATAACGGCATCTTAACCGTAGGTATGCAGCAAAGGTAAGAGTAGTGTGTTCAGATGTCGTTCGCACATAGAAACTATACATGAAGGCAAGTGTCACATAATACAGAAGACCAATACAAACCAACATCTGTTCAACACATCAATCGCAATAACTTTGCTCAACAAATAAAAATCGTGCTCATAACATGTGAATGTGTATATAGGCATGAAGAAAGCACACATTATCGAGGCAAAATTAGCAGCAAAACTTGGCACACCATGACCTAAGGTCCGCTGAACATAGCTATCACATAGCTTCATAATAACATCGACGAAGTAGCACAATGCTTCAATAATAATAATAATCCACATAATAACTTGCATTATGAGACAAGTAACGTACACATTGACATTAGCTCTCTTTAGCTTGTAAATATAGGAGCACCTCAGATTCAATATTCACTGATGCATAGAAACTGCAATTCAAACAATATAACAAACCTTCACACTTGTGATCTCTCATATCGTCGTAACAGTGACAAGTTGTATCGCCCAACATATTCTTGTGTAGTGACATCTCGCAGACTGTAACAATTCTCTTTTATCCTTTCACATATTTCGTAGGGACCCTGGAATAAGAGAAATAGCTTGCGAGTAACTTGATCCCATATGCTGCTGACTGGATTACTGCGTAACAAAACTAGGTCTCCAATTTCAAAACTTTTGGTAGAGGAAACTTTCTTGGATTTATTTCGTTTTTCTGCTGTAGCGTATAGTCTGGCTTTAGCTAACTTGAAAATTTCTCTCTGAAATTCTGCTGTCGAAATATTCACACTGACTGCTGTCTCCCTATCTAGTTTGATGTAGGCAGTAGACAGTCTGGTGACTGGTTAGATTGCCGATCTCACCAATTCTCTTGTTCTCGGGAGGGTGAAAACTGAGGTGCAGACGGGTTGAGAGGTGCTTGTCTCTGGAAATACCCCCTGTCGCCGACTTCAGCTTGTCGGTAGAAAGTTTGTCGACTAGGTGACTGTTTCGTTACGACATGCTGGCCTTGGGCCGTCATCCCGTTTTCTTGGTTAGGGGTGTTTCGTGAGGACGGTGAACGTTCCTTGTGGTAACTGGGATGTTGTGATGTTTGGTGTCTAGTCTCGTCAGCGGATCTGCTGGATATTGAATTTCTACGCTGTCATGGTGGTCCGCATTACTATTGCCGTAGTCACTTCTGTAGTACCTTGTACTGCGGTTGTTCCAGGAACCACTATTCCTCCTGGTGTAAGGCCCTCTCCTCGTCTGGTCCTGGCGGAACCTGTTCTGGGAACCATTGCGGTGAACATATAAAGTATTCACCCGGGGTGGTCCTGACTCATTCCTGGGGTCCCTTCCTTGCCAATGTTGGTACAAAGTTTGTGACTTGGGTTTGTTGCTCGGCCGCTCGTAATCTCATTCTTGATTGCTACGTCGTTGTGATTGGAGTTGATCGAATCTCAGAATTTGCTCACGAAACTCATGAATGCAGTCTTCAGCCCTTCCAACCGAATTCAGTTGGTAGTGAAGTAGGAGCTGCCTTAACACCATAGCGATAAATTCAATATTGGACATGGCCGGGTCCAGATGTCGTGTTCTCTCGTACATGTCACTGAGGTGTTCTTCTAGCGATCGTTTCTTGGAGTCATACCTTTCATTGTGTAACTGTGCTCGCAAATTACTCTGAATCTTGGTATTCCAAAACTTTTCCACAAATTTACGGCGGAAGTCAGCAAAAGTGGTGGTTTCAGGTCGTACCACCTCCCACCAATAGAAAGCAGTAGATTTGAATGCTATGCTGAGACACTTCACAATTTCAGCATCTACTAAATTAAAGAACTGCACATACTCCTCAAATCTGCACAAAAACGTAACAGGGTTCTCGGTCGTCTTCCTTGAATAAGTCGGTATTTCTTTAGACCAATGTCTTGCAGGGTGGTGGAACACAGCCGCCGAGGAGTTCAAGAGGCCTGTGTTACATGAGGTGATAGAGCTGCAGAGTCTTGCACAACTGGTTCAATTCCCGATACTGTTGGTATGAGTGGCGTAGTGACTGCTGGTGGAGATTGTTGTTCGGAGGTACACAATCAGAATTGCTAGGTGGTGTGGCGATACAAATTTGAGACAATTCATTGTTGAGGCGATCCACCCGCTCGGCAAGCAGTTCTTGTTGTTGTCGAGTCTCACCAATGTTATTGTGAAGAGCTCTACACCGATCTTGGTTGGCTACATCGATCTGTGCGATGCGACTGTCAACATATGTACTCAAGCTGTCTAACTTCACCTCAAGCTTACTCTCAATGGTGGTAAACCCAACTTCCACATTGTTAATGCGCTCTGTTAACAAGGAATGTGATCCCTGTACATCGTTGCGTATCTCAACCAGCTGTTCTTGAGTGTCAACCACCTCCTGTCTTACAGTGGCTATCTCAGTTTCTTGCCTACTGATGTGGGTTTTCAAGTCAGCTAGACCCACTTCTGTCAATGTCTTGGGTTAGATTCTCGTGGATTAATTTAAAACTTTCATTTTGCTGTGTTTGTTGTCGAGTAATGTTGGCCTCTAGTTTCTCAAGATTCTGCATCTGTAGCAGCTGGTTTTGTGTTTGTTGTTGTGACAGTTTGGCTTCAAGTTTTTCTAAATTTTGTGTTTGTTGTAGTGACAGTTTGGCTTCAAGTTTTTCCAAATTTTGTGTTTGTTGTTGTGATAGTTTGGCTTCAAGTTTTTCCAAATTTTGTGTTTGTTGTTGTGACAGTTCTTGTGTCTGTAGTTGGAGTTGCCTTTGAATACTTAGCATTAAATCATCAAAATTCTTATGGCTACTGGGGCGAGTTGGTTCAAGTGTATGTACCTGCAATCTCGACTCACTGTAACTGTCAAAATTAGACACAGCGCTGAGTGTCTCCTCGTCACTGGAGTCAACTATCGACTTAGACAGTGTAGTAGGGTCTTCCTGCCCTTCCATGTTGGAATAGTCCTCAGTGTCTTCTAGGTATGATATTGTGTTTCGAGAGCCCTTCGAGCTACGAAGGAAATACCGTCTTACCTCTTCGCCGTTACTCATTAGACGTCAACAACAAGAAAAAATTTGGAACAAACAAAACAGTACGAACAGTGACAGTAAGGCCCCGCTTTGGGCAGACAGATTTCTGTTGTGACATTACACAGTAGCCCAACTAGCTCCAAGAGCAGTTTTCTTAATCTCAGGGTTTCTTTTGCCTTCCGTTCCACTTCTGGTTGACTCAAATGACAATTGCAGTCTAAAAGTGAACATTGAATCCTACAGTTGGTGATAAAGGTCATTGTGAACTTATAACTTTAAAAGTTGGCTCACAGAATTATAAGTTTAGCGTACCTGTAACCTTCGCTGTCACCTAGAGATACTTCAACACACATCTCAATATATATAATTTAATAAACTGCACGTAATACATTCATAAAATATTTGCAATCTTCAGACATAGACTTTTACTTCCAGTCACATTAGTAATGCATTACATTCTCTCTGTTGCAAAAATTATTCATTCAAAAAAATGTTCTATTAGGGCGAGTTCATAATATTTATAGCTACAAACCAAATAATTTGAAATTGTAAACAAAATGAAAGATAATAATAAATAAATTGATTTTGTGGAAAAATTCAAAAATAAAAATAAACTAGACATTATGCAGGCTGCTTAGTTAAAATAATAAATAATTATTTAAATGTAAACAAAACATTATGCTTAACCTTATGACTTTTTAACAAATAAAGAAAAGAAATGTAAATATGGGGCAAGGGCTTAAAATTAAATAAATAAATAATGAAAAACAACAACATTGGAAATTATGAAAAGGTAAACATAAACACTGTAGTCTATAAGCACTACAATTGTAACATTTAATTCCATTAGAGTTTGGCGTGCCTAATCTTTGTCAATGAGCTCAAACCCAGTGGTCCTGAGTTTAAAAGTTATGTTTTATGACTGAGCAACTTATATAATAGAACCCACAATTTTATTTTATCCCTAGCCGAGGAACTTTGATCCCCGTATCAATATATTTTTAACCAAACTCAACTTTTTCTCTACTTATGGTAAATTGTGCCTAAACTGTGTGTTTCACCTAGGGTGAGAGATTTTTAAATTGAATAATCAAGTTCTTTTAATATATTTCATTATCTTCAATAAAGTGCACTATATCTATTTTCAATGCTGTGTATATGTTTTGTCGACAAATCTACGAGAACCTACCTTTTTGGTAAGAAAAGTATCTCCTGCAACAGTAATTAATTTCACAAAGTATTCTATACTCAACCCACCTTATTTACTGTCCCACAAATATTTGGTACTACTACTATTACAGTAAAACAAAAATCACGCAACACAACAATACACAATAAGAAAGTATTGCAGTACATACATTTACAGTCTGTAGTTATACCATAGAAAGTCTCAGAACTTGTAAAGAGTGAGAGTTATGGGATAATTTAAAGTAAGTGGGAAAGAATAAAAGCTGTGAATTGCATCACTAATTGCCTGGAATTTTGGTTGAAAGTCACTCAGTATGTATAAAGATGGCTGAAAATCATGATTACCTTTAATGAGAGTTGGTAAATGGTGCAGTGTGATGGATATATTCATTATTGTAGTTTAAAAAATTAGGATGAATCTGCTTTGAATGCAACTGGCTATCTCAATAGGGAGGGGGTATAAATTATTTCAGCTCGTTTAAAAATAATAATTTGATTATCTGTATTAAATGCCAGCATGTTTCACAATAGAATTTCCTATGATTTCTGAACAAAGTATCACACATTTTGTTTCATTGTGGAGGTATCACATAGGCATTTCTTTTCGGTAATTGGCTTTAGTGGTATGGGTTTTTAAGAATTTAGTTAAATTGATTGAAATTATGATGTAACAATATTTCATGTACATGTGGTAAAAATTCCAAAGTATTTAACAAGGAATTTCATATGCTATTTCTTACCTTTGAATATCTTCATTTAGAAAAATTCAGTTGAATAAGGTGTCCGTGCTACAGCGAGTGTTGCATTTGAACAGACTGTGTAGAAAAGATTGAATCATGCACTAAACATGTAATCTGCACACACTAACAAACTGTGGCAAGGAACGGACAAAATAAATATGCAACAGATTTGTCTAAGAAATGCAAAGCATAGCAGAGCACATCCGGCTAGAGGAAAAATACGTTACTGCAGCCCGACTTGGCTCGGTTAATAACTATACTGTAATATAAAGGCAAGGTATGTTGTAAGGAGAAGTAAAATTTACTGAAATATCATCAATAAATTAAACTAAATAATCCACAATACTTGAATACAAAATAAAATTAATATCAATATAAAAAAATATTAAAGTCTAAATTTAGAAAATATAAATAAAAATATTTAATACTGTATTTATATTTTTAATGTAAAGTCGTATTTCATTATGACTTAACTCCTTTCAGGGTGTCTATGCCACCAGGGAAACCACCCTTAAATTTTGGTACTTTGAATGGAAAATTAACTCTTCTCCCAACTGTTCAAACACCAAACCTTTTGTCAATCTTCCAGTTAACTTTGCCAAGAGAGGTCGTCAAGAGTTATTAAGAAATTGTGTATGTACAGGCCCGCCGAAAGGTAGATGCACATCAATAGGACAGCAAAAAGTAATAACTTTTATATTATTTCTCTGTGGCCATAACTGCTTTTTGGGATTACTGGAACATTTTACGTCTTTCTTTTCCATGAATTATTTAATGTAAAAAAAATCATGAAACATTTTTTTGTGTATTTACGTAAGCTTCATTGCTACTCAATAATCATCTCGGTATCTCAACTGATATAAGAGATACAGAGGATTAAGTGAAACCACATTTTAGTTTTTCTTGTGCCGTAGAGGTTGAATTTTAAAGTAATCTAGAAATAAATTTTTAGAGACATGCGTAAGCTTCATTGTGAAGCAAAAATCATTTCAAATATCTGAACGAGTTTTAAGAGTTATCGAAGATTGATTGAAAACACATTTTACTGCTTTTCACCTCCTTAATTTTTGATTTTTGAAAAATTGAAAAATAAGGTAGTGTGTATTTTTGTGAACTACAATTTGAAGTAACAATCACCTCTATAGTGCAACGGTTTAAGCACTATCAGGGATTCATTGAAAACACATTACACCCCCTTCATCTCCTTAATTTTATAATTTAAAAAATCCCTTCTAAGTGGATGCCTGCAGTGGAAAGGGAAGCCACCCTGAAAATTTCATGTCTCTAAGAGGCAGTGGTTTGGGCTGTGCGTTGATGGTGTGAGTGAGTGCAGCATTTCATTTTATGTATGAAGATTTTTTTCCTCTAGGTGTGAGGATTATTGCTTGAAGATATTCACATGCGAATTTGCAACACCCTTGTGTGTGCTTGTTGAAGTGAGTCAATAATTATTTCAAGCTAAAAGTATTACTTGTTAATTAATTTAGGTCCTTAGTTACTGTATATAAGTGTTTAAAATCATATTCAGTGCGCAAACAATGTACATGGTAGTATATTCCATACGTATAAGAATTCCATTATTTGACAGATCATAGAAAAAGTAGGACAATGTAAACAAAACCATTATGTATCCTTCCATCACAATGTGCTTTCTAGCTGACAATCAAAACATGTCAACAGTTAAGGTATATCATGATTGCAATAAAATCCAATGTGTGTTGTGATTTTCTTTTGATTACTGTATTTTTTTTAGATCTCAGACAAGAATACTAGTTGCACAGTAATCTTACTAGGGTTACGTGGGCAATTTAAATGGAATTATTTCATATTACAGTAATGGATAGCCTACTCTACATATGTTAATATAATCATTGAAAATTTAACATTATTTAATGACATTACCAAAGATAAACAAACATGTATGGGCAACTTGTAACGGGGGCGGCAAACAGCCCACCCTCGTTAACTGGGATCGGGTGGTACACAGGGCATTCCAGCCCTCCAATGTGCACTCCCATGGAAGCGTGCTACTAAAATTAATACACACAACGATTTTGACAATTTACAGATTGTATTACAACATTCTACAGACAAGTCCTCAACATACCTAACACACACAAATGTCTACTACCATACAGTTTCAAGTCCTGCCCCCTAATATGTATGATTCGTCACGTCTTGTACAGCACGCACGCGAATACGCTGAGGTCCTCTTACCTGTTCTGCAGTACGGTTCATGATACCTTCAGGGCGCTGCGGGCAGAAGCCAAAGCCATATATACTCTGTTCCACAGGAATCTCCAGGGCAGCCTCCAAACAGGGTTCGTTCTCATCGTAGCCTGAAAATGTACTCACAATGTTCTTAGTATTACTGCGTAAATTAAGTCTCATCCCCGCAATAGATCACACAACCTCGTGATCAGTCATACTAGAGTGTCGCCACCCGACACGGAGCTCAAAACCATCTCTCTTCACAGCTGGTGGTTACCATACACTTGTGTCCAAATACTGTCAGTCAACTCCAGTCACTATACTGACACTCAGCTACTACTGTAGACTGCTGCTGTAGACCACCGGCTGACTACTCTTGTGTGCCTATAAGCACTATCGCCATTCATGCCACTCTCCGCAGGCGCGGCACATTGCACCCGATCGTCAAAATCTCACCCTGGCGGCCAACACCCCAGCTATCACGTCAGGTTTACCATTTGAAGAAATATAAAAGTCCCACAAAATAATCATGTACCGTGTCCTATACCGAGACGTGATTACTGTCGCAAACTTATGTTTTTTTTATTTTTACTTGACATCTAAAAAAGTTAAATTGTTACAACAAACTGAAGTTGCAAAAGCATATGACAGTGCAAGCAAACATCTTTAAACTAAAATAATAAATAAAACAATTCATGCAAGCATTATTACAATTATTTTTCGTGTTGCCTTTAATTTGGTTTTCTGCACTATTGATCATAAAGCCGTATAGGCCTAGTTTAAGTTTCAAGTAGTAGACTATCAAACAAACTTACCTTTTGTGCCAGGGCCTACCTTCTAAATATCAGTGTTGTCATAGTCATGCGACTCACAACTCTTAATAAACCTTGTTAACATTTATTGTAGACTAAATAGCAAAAATTTGCGCTCTCACAACCTAAACTGAAATATTATATCAATAAAAAGTGTAAGTAATAAACATGGGTAGGCCTAATTACCCAGATCAGCTTTATATAATTTTTTTGATTAACACAAATGCTTAAACAAGTACACGTTAATGACCGGGATATATACTATATACGTAGGGCTTCTAACCCCCCCCCCCCCTTTTTTTTTTTTTTTTTT
>PNEQ01004409.1:25193-39433 GCA_003012365.1 Medauroidea extradentata
CCACAAATTCTGTTAAAATGAAAGGTACGTAACATTTTTTTATTTTTTGTAGCACTTTTCTCTGGACTGATTACCTGCTTCTTACTTAGCGACTGTTTTGTGTAGACATGCCACGCTACTACAAGTTCTCGTCTTCCGAAACACATCTTAATATCCCGTTGTCGTTGGTGATTACAGGCCGGGTATTTTAATCCCTGCATTGCAATATATTACAATTACGTATGTGCACAAAATATTAAAATAACACATTGCAAGAATCACAAATACACACGAACACACGAGATGCTCAAACATTCGCAAATGGCAGTCCTTTGTTTTGGTTGACAGATGTCATAATATCCCATTGGTGATTACAGGCTGGGTTTGATAATCCCCACATTACAATATTGTAAATATTCACACAGAATATTAAAGTAACACATTATAAGAATCTCAAACGCATACGAATGCTGTCACTTTTTCACACTCGCAAATGGCAGTCGTTTGTTTTGGTTACATGTGGACTGATAATGGTGGTGCAGTTGTTTGTAAATTAGTTACAAAATTATGCGATTTGAATAGAATGGAGTAGTTAACTTACTATAGAATGGAGTAGTTAACTTACTAGTGCCGGATACGGAACTGTGCTGCTATATTAAGTTTCCTCCAATATGCTTACTTATTTTTCATTTATAATAGACACTATTTTCAATGTCGGCAATGGAAGTTAACCGATTTGTTGATCAGGGCTGCCACTACTGCTTCATCAGGTCATATGATCATGTCCTGTTGTTTTAAATGGTATGTTATTGTGCCACGTTTTTGGCACTTGCTATAAATATTGGTTGCATCGGCTGCTATAAACTGCAGTATTTTAATCTCAATTCTGAAAATGAAAATTATTGTTTGAAATAATATAAATTGTTCAAATTATATTTTAATAAATGATGACTCTTTTATATATTTGTATGTTTGCATGCATTTGCATGTGTGCGTGTGCACATGTATGTGTGTGCATGTAAGTATTTATATCCACATTTTTTTAAGTGTATGTGGTAGCTCCATGGCAAAGTTTTGGCCTCCAGACATCTAGGCTGAAGCTTCAAATCTCCCTTGTGATGCGTGTTGTTGCAATCAGGTTACTACATGGGTGTGCAAAATTTACTAGAGTACATCATAACCAAAGTACCAAGTATACCCTAAATTTCGATAGAATTATTCATTTAGTGTCAATTTATTTTGCCATTGTCAGCTGTCATTATAATGAGGTTCTACTATTATTTTGGAACAGTGACTGTGCCTGGTATCATTTAATGATTATTATTAATCAGTACAATAAACATTTTATTGTATTAACCATTTTACAGTTCCCATCCCAGGTGTTATAGTAAATTTCCAAATGATTTTGGACTTGACCCTTGAAATTGTGCAACCTGTGCTAATCCAATTTGGTTAATAATGCTTTATGTTAGGGATATGTAGTATGAAATCAGTTTAGATATGAGATAGGAACGTACTTCATATTTTTTATTAATTTTAGTGACTTACACGTCCCTAGTTGTATTCTACTGTCAAAATCAAAATAGATCCTCCTGACTATGATGGAAATTTATACCCACCACTGGGGAAAATGAGGAAGGGCGGAAGTTATAACTTACATTCAGATCATCTTCTCCGTAAATAGTAATCTGTTTTATGTGACTTCAGTGAGTTTTATCATTGTGCACACGTTCACAGTATTTAATAGAGAATACTGAAATAAACTCTAGGACGCCTGCTCCATGTAACATCAAAAGTATTCATGATAACAAATACAGTAAATTAAATATTAATTCTTGAGATACATAAAGGTTGTATGACAATATATCTCAATAGAATTGCGGGATGTAACCTCGGTTAAAATTTTTTATCGCTAGTCGTACTTGCTTTTCGGATCGCCTGTCTTGAAAGTTTACAAAATAATTCTCACACTTGCTGGTAATAAAGTACTTTTTTTTTCAGTAAATACCTCAATATCTCTGCTAATAAGACAGATATAATTGGCTAATCAAAACAAATTTAACATATTTTAGTCTCTTTAGGAGTCAAATTTCGAAAATCTTAGTTACGTATCGTAGACAGTCATTTGTTTAAGTATCCAGTTGGTCTGAAAATTAAGACAATATGGTCACAGCTTCTGCGATGATTCATTGAAAAAACATGTATCAACTTAGAGAGTTCCAAATATCCTGAAGTATATTTACAACCATTTATGTAATCATCACAAAGCAAAAAGCAGCTTTATATCTAGAATGACTGAGCGTAGCGGTGCAACTGTAACACATTGAACTCTGATTCAGGAAGACCTGGGTATCAAATTGGCCATCTTGATTTCTGTTTTTCATGGTTTCCTGAAATCGCTCCAGGCGAATGCTGGGAAGGTTTCTTAACAAAGGCCATGACAGACTCCTCTCCTAATGCCTGCCATAGTACCAAGTTATATGTCACCATCTCTAATGACCTCGCTGTCAACAGAACGTAAAGCCCTCTTACCTACCTTTCTATAGCTCAAATTATTTGAATGTTATCAAGGATATTTCTAAAACACTTTCCACGTCTTTTCGCCCCCTTAGAGACTGAGTTTAGAAAAACCCTTGATTAACATGATAGAATATACTATGGGTGTTTCATAGATTTGTGAAAAACACGATAGCGCACACTGGGTCCAAGATATATCAACAATTCATTGAAAACACTTCCCACCTCTTACACCATTTTTTACCTTTGTGTCAAATTTAAAAAAAAGTGATATTACTTTTAAGGCATTCAAGTAGCCTCGTTCGTAATCAAAAATGACATTGATATCTAAAAGTTTAATGGTGTCAATGACGATATACATTGTTTGTGAATCGAAAATACGTTTTTTTTTGGGTCGAATTTGGTAAAATCATTAAATAGTATTTTGGGTATTTTCATAAGCAGCATAATCCTGAAGCCAAAATCACTTAGATACCTCAAATAGTTAAGTAAAAATGGAGGAATAATCGAAAACATTTTTTAATGTCTTTCCACCGCTTAAAGTATCACATTCCTAAATGTCTTGAAATCCCATTTTAGATATTTATATGTGTAAGTATCCAAGTGAAGTAAGAATCACAAATGTAGCCTATTCGGTTCCAGCTACGTAAATGATTCATTTAACCCGCATTTTCTCCCTTTTCATCTTATGGGAGTCAAAATTTTGAAAAATCCTGAAACTACTGTTCGGGTATTTATGTAATAATAATTTTGAAGCAAAAACCAACTATATATCTTGAAGCATTTGCTAGATATGGAGGAATAATGGAAAACACATTTCACGCCTTTTCTTCTCCTTAATAGTCGAACAGAGATTCAGGTTTGGTAGCCAGGTATAAGTATCAACTAAGGATTATTTAAATTTATAAATTATATTTTCAGTCAGTATAGATTACTTTCAAACATGTACAGTATTAGAATTTTATTTCAGCATTTTATTTCTGTCCCGAACGTCTTCGTGCACACCAGTGTAATTGACTTTTTGCAGTTAATGTTAAATTTAGATTAAATTGCTTTCGTAATCTGGTAATATGTATTTAGAGATATTGATAAGTTAGTTCAAGAAATTCCAAAGTATACAGTTCAATTATATACATTATTGCAAAAATTTTAAGAAAATTTGCGTGCAAATTCATATGTTTGCAAAATAGTTAGATTATTACGTAGCCCGTGATTTTAGTGCGTTAGAATATCGGGAGTGATAGGTTGCACGAACATTTTTTGCTGGTTCTGTTGTAAGTTCCTGCGACTGGCTATTGCTAAATAAATTGAAGTAAAGATATTTGGACAAAAATGCTTGATTTTTTTTTAAGTTCATGGCATAAAATTATAAGTTACACCGTTAAGAATACTAAGATTTCTTCCCACTGTATATTTATATTTAAAAACTGTGTGAATATTACCATTTTGCACCTAGAAACTTAAATTTTACCAGGGAAGGACCCCGGACCCCCTACTTCTGGTTATGGCCCCAGTGCCAGAAAAATAATGTTATGATCCCCCATTGAAATTATCATTACTGTCCATTACACCTTGTACCGCCCCCCCCCCTTCACTCCTCAACTCATATGTTCCAGTTCCCCTGCATACAGAACCTGATGCAATCCATATTTATATGTATTTTGGCTATTTTCCATGTAAAATATGCTAAGTGCTCAGTGTAAAAGCATGCACGACATATATTTGTGCATATTTGTAACTCATTTTACCATGTCTTTTTGAAGGTGGTTGTGTGTGTGGCTGGTTCGTCAGAACAAGCGCTTGTTGTCTGCCATGCTAGTGGATTGCTGCAAGAACTAGTGCACGAAGTGCTAGGCAAGAGCAAGGATGTTCTCAGGCAGCTGAGTGCAATGGAATTGATATCAGGACTAGTGGCTCAAAGACATGGCTTTCAGTATCTGCAGGAACATGAAGTTTTGTCTTCGCTGGCTACTCTCATTCTAAACCAAGATGATGCCCTCACATCTTCAATTATACTGCCAGGTAAGCATGTGTTCATATTTTCGTTTGAGGAACAATTAGCGGTACACACCCTCTGACGTCACAGCCCATTATTGGAAACATAATATGTTTCCGTTGGGAAATCTTTTGAAAATAATTGTTATTTGTAGTTGTATTGAACTTTTTAGCCAGCATAATTATTTTTGTGTAAACTAAAATTGCATATCTGCATGAAAATTTTTGTAATGAGTCTTAGAATCTTTCTGTCAAAGCAGTTGGTATTTTGTTAAAGTCATGGCGATATATGTGACTACAGATGTAATTTTATGTTAACCTCCATGGCCATCGAAGTTAAATTGAAATAAATGTTTTTCGAACAAGCATTTTGAACAGTTTATGTAAGAGTATAAAAATATTTAGAAATGTGTCTTTTTATTGGTTTTCAAGACACATACAATTAAACTACATATAACATTCTTTTGAAAACATCAGACTACCTAAGGCGTCAACATAACTAAAACCACAACATTGCATTATATTATTAGTTTGGAAGTGAAAAAATGTACTGTAAATGGAATCTGAATTACAGTAATGTATGCACTTGTTCATTTTTCAGTAGGATTTAGGGCAGTTTCACAGAAAAGCATTGTTGTAGGTGAGAGGAGGATGATAATAAAAAAAACACTTTGAAATGGTTGCCAGTTTTCCTTTATTAAAGTCACAAAAGCCTATGTGTTGTACAGAGTGAGGTGGTGCAGCAGTAACACATTTGACTCTTATTCAGAAGGACATAGGTTTGATTCCTGGCTCAGACAATCCTGATTTTGGTTTTCTATGTTTTTTTGAAATCTCTCCTGGTGAATGCTAGTACGGTTCTTTATTGTATGCTATAGTTTATTCCTCTTCCAGTTTCTGTAGAGTTGTATCTCATTGCCTCCAACATCATCACTTTCAGCAGACGTAAAAGACTTCTTAATTTTTCTTAAAAATAAGTGCTGTCAGCTTCCAACAAAGACTTTTATTGGTGTCTGTCAACAAAACCAAATCTGTACGTCATTAAACATAACTTATTTCGAACTCTTCTGTACACTGTTCATCAATGTATGTAAAGGTTCTCATTATTTTCCACCTGTTTTTTAATTGCTTCTGCCTGTATTATTAGCTCTAGCTATAGTCTTAATATTTTCCAGCTGTTTTAGAAATTCTAATTTTTTTACTTTATTAGTGCTTTTTTAAGTAACCCTTGCCAGTTAATTGTAAATTACATTGTACAATAAGGGTTTAAAGTTAGCATAAAATGTTCTGCTTACCAACACAAACAGTACTGTACATATTTATTAACTAACAGTTGACATGATTAAAACTGGGGGCACTAGGAAGTCGCCATACTTTGTGTCTAGATGTAGGCTCGTTATAAATTTACAAGTTGTGGAAAAGAATTTGACAACTTTAAGTTTGGTTAATTTTTTCCCCCCGCTTTGCCAATATTTTATCTCATCCAGAAGTTAATTCACGAATTATGGGTAAAAAAAATTGCACTTCATATATAATTTTACTTTATTTCTTTGGTTCATACAGAACCATGCCTCACATTCGCAATATACAGTGTAATTTCATTATAGTGACAACTGTGAATGGCAACAAAAACTGTTTTTGTACAAGGTTTGTGTTCTGTCCAGTCAATTTACATGTGTGATAGAGAGATGGTACACATAAAAGTTGTTGTTGTAGTGAAGGTGGTGTTATCAAGCCATATGCTGCTTTATAAAGAAGTTTCACTGTACTGAATTATATTCTATAACCTGGGGTTTGGGTAGAGTTTTTTTAGTGGTTTTCAATTCCGTTCCTGGAAAATATTTGTCAACTTTTTTTATAGCTTGCTTAATACCACACCCATTAGTTTGAATCACAGATTATTCTCTCTCTTAGAATTAGATAAAAGTAAATGGTTATTAGTATGTTATTAGTAAACTTTGTAATATTCTCATACATCCACAGTAAACCTGTAATTTTACAAATCCAGACAGAGAGTGAACTTTACTGTATGTATGACAACATTACAAATTATTTAATTAAAACTTTGTTGTTATTAGGTACGTGTACTTTTTGTTTTGTTCATTTTTTAAAATATTATTCATGTTTTTAATTATCCACTGTATTGCCTTACTTCTTATTTAGCATGAATTAACAGCACCTGCAATTTTAAAAATTCATGATTACAAATTAATGTCTTAAATAAATTAAATAATTTTGAAATTGGTGTGTTATTTCTATGGTTTATACATAATGACAATAAAATGTTAAATTTATTTTTAATGTTTGGATTTTCCCAAAGGTATAGTCAAGTTTTTTGGCAATGCGATACAATCATGGCCAAAGGAAATGTTCAGATTGCATCAACCCGTAGTTGCAGCCCTGTTCCAAATGTTGGATACACCTGATCTCACATTGCTTGGAATAGTAGTGGAAACTGTTGGTTATATTGCAAGTACGCCAGAAGGGAAACGTGCACTTAACAGTTTAGGTAAGTTAAGTTTTTTCTCACATGTGATCCCACCTGGAATTAAATTCTGATGTCTGAATGTGGGAAAGTGTCTGTTAAAATTCATTAATTTAACATTAGTTGTAATTTTCTTCATAAAGTGGGACTGATTACATACTGTATTAACTTGGGTAGTAGTTACATATGTTTTTGTTTATTGTTATTCTGTTTGTCAATATTAATATGGACCAGTTTCAAATGTGTTTGACAATTTATTAGAATGAAAAAATATTTTTTTTTTTGGAAAACTGAGCCAGTATAAGTTTGAATATTCATTTGCAGACTGATTTATGTTATGAACAGTAGTTTATGATTCATTGTGATGGACTTGAGTTATGTGCTGTGTAATATTGTGCGTGTAACTTTGTAGACTTAACAGCAGTACCGCTAGTAAATTATTTCTGATGTTGGGGAAGTGCTTTATAAAAAAAATTGTTTTGGAATAATTTTGCTAAAGTAAAATTCAGCTTTTGAATTTTACTGTGGTTGGTGGCGGTACGACTGCATAATGTAAGTTTGTAGAAAAATATTGCATTAAGGTTTTGCAGGACTAAGAACATGATATTTTTATTTATTGATTTTTTTAGTTACTTATTTTGTTTTAGCAAAATCTCAGAAATCATGAAAAATCTAATACCACAGAGGTTACTATAGAGTTAATTTTTTTGGCAAGTGTAAAGGATGTGAGTTCAGAATTCAAATTTGTAGTGAGATTATTATTATTACTAGTTTTGCATGTCTTTCACAACATTATTTTAATAGATTGTCTTTTGTGGTTGTGTTTAGCTTAACATTTGTGCAGTCTTTCTATAGAGCAATTTTTGTGGTACAACATAGTTCTAGTAAAATAATTCTGTTGCCCCTTTTACAGCGTTCACCTAATAATGTAATGGTTTTTACAGAATCGGCCTAAATTAAAAATGGGGAAGTTTTTAGATACCCTCTTCCACCAAACCATTGTTTTGTGGACATGTTTGGTTAGCAGGTGATTGCCACTAGGTCGTGCACCAGACTATATAAGTTACTGGACTTATCTAAATGAAAATATCTTGTGTCTAGCAAATTGCCAGACATAAGATCTTTTCTGTGAGGTAAGTTTAGTAATGTGTATAGTCTGGCACATAGCTTAACCTGTTATATTTTCGGTGTTATGAAAACACTTACATAGAACATAATACAGTTACGTTAATTGTTCAACAGCAGTCAAAAACGATGTCGGCATCTGATCTTAAAAAATGGCAAAGGAAAAGTTATATGAGCACCGCGGTAAAGGAAGGAAACCAGTCACTCATGGGTGTCAGACAACACTGATAAGTGGAAGTGACTGGACGAGGAAGTGGGAGGCGTGGAGACAGCAACTGCGCAATGTCACTCTTTCTTTCTCTGTCTGCCACATTCACACTGCGTAGCTTCCAGAGTTGTCAAGTATTAGCAGCCCTCTGGCCGAAAATCTTCCCCACAGTCGATAGTGTGAAAGAAGTCGAGGCAAATTTTTAAAGTACAAAATGAACCTTTTAAAATGACTGTTGCCTATGTGCTAGTGTTTCAGACTGTTAATCATGTATGGATAACTTCATAATTATGTATTTTGAATTTTGTAGATTATGTCACCATATCTCTTATTGGTATGTCAGTCATCAGTATGTTAGGATTTTTATTTTAAATATTTAAAGTGAACATTAAGATGTTTAAACAATGTTGTGCAGAGCAGTTCTGTCGTCCATTTTAGAAATGGGGAGGGCCTGTGCAAAGATTCCCATTCTATGCGTTGCTGGAAGAGAATGTAATTTCAACCAATGGTGTTACAGAGTAGAAATTGTAACCCTTTTGAACAAATGGTTAACTATGTAAAAAAAAAAAAGGAATGTAAACAATTATGATTGGTTTGCTAAAGATTTTGTATGCACAATTAATTTAAGAAACCTGTATATTTAGTGTGGCCAGTATTAAAAATTTGGTTTATCATCTTTATTTTGGTGCTGTTTGTTTATACATATAATTTTTTTTATTTAACAGATTCAGAAATGTTGAAGGCAATGAAATTCTTGGGAGAGAAGATAAAGTCTCTTCCTTTAGATTTTAAAGTGAGAGCGCTTAACACACTAGCAAATCTTGTTGAGATTAAGGTAACAGTATTTTCATTAAATATTTTAGTGTCATTATTTATCATGAATTATGTTTGTTAATATGTAATGTATGATTTAGAGTTGTAATTTAATTATTGTATTACAGTATTTTGGTTAATTTTAAAATATTTTTGCTATGAAAGTAAAGTATTTTCTGGTGTGATGATACTGTTCTTTGTAATCCTCAGGCAATTAAAAAATTGCTAATAGAAGTATTAAGACACAAACAATTTGTTAATGAGAATCATTGGTAACTTGATTGTAAATTAAGTAATAGACCAAGTGAAAATGGGGCTAAAGTTGTCTTGAATAAGAAATACCCTTAGTGTTACTGAGTTGCATGAAAATAGACACGAAAACGTGGCACAATTTGATTCTGTCTGTGTGATTGACAGCTGGATTGTATTGGTGTGCTTTTTGTGAGGATGACAGTTAGATTGTTTTGGTGTGCTTTTTGTGTGGAGTCATTTTATCATACCTGGAGCATTGAGAAAGACTTGTAAGGCAGCTTATTTTAGATATATATTTGTTCTCCAACCTTTCATAGCTAGAGACAGGAAAATGTTGAGTGTTCAATTAACCTGCATGTTAGAATGCATTGTTCTGTGTATACTCAAGTCCCGCCGACAGTCAACTAGCAGCTCCCTATTCATAGCCACGTTAGTTTTACTGAGTAAATATGGTTTATTTATTTTCAATATTTGGGCAAGATATTTTATTTTCACTTTCATTATAGAAATTCATTTTGAATTGTAGTAGTATTTAGACAACACATTTTTCGACTGTTTTCCAAGTTCCAATGATCTGTCATATTATATTCTAAATCTTGTTCGTAATTTGTAGATTGTTTTTTTGGAAGTATGTGCTAGTGTCTTTTTTGTGAGCAATTGTGACAGAAAGGGTACGTACGGCCTCTGACTTTTGAGAAGTTTGTAAGGCCATGCCACAAGGGGAGGAAAAGGTTAACCATTGAAGCAAATTTAAGAATTTAAAAAATTTGTAATTTTGATATTATTGAAAAGGTAACAAACGGCTCTGCGATAAACGGATGTTAGTTTCATTATAAACTTCAATTTTAATTAAATTTTTAAAAATGTGGTAAAGTAACTACTATAGGAATAATAATTCAAATTTTGTGTGATACTTCTGACGTTTGTGCTCAAAATTACAGTACATTAAACATACATAGAGTGGCAGTTTTCTAATGCTACAATGTGAAAATTCAGTAAAGAGAAACAAATTACTTTATATATATATATATATATATATATATATATATATATATGTGTGTGTGTATATATATATTTTTTTTTGCAATGAAAAGTTAAACTTTTTAAAATTTATGTTGTTTACTAGACTGTGTATTCTTTAAATTGAAAGAGAATTCTGTTTACACAAGTTGTTTGTTTCATGATGATTAGCACTGAATTGATAGAGCTCTTAAAAAAGTAATAAAATTTATTAATAATAATCCACTTATGCAGACAGTCATACTTTCACCAGACCTGTTATATCAGGTTAAAGTTGTTACCCTGTTGGAGTTCATGTTGATAAATTCTAGACCACCACGTCAAGAGCCTCAATCGCAGACAAGCATGTCTTTAATTGTTCACGCACATTGGGTTTAACCAAACCATTTAGTATAAGAAATTTTTTACTCAACATTGCAAAGCAGATGTCAGCTCCTGAACCATTGTGTTTTTGTTTCTCATATACTGTAGTTTATTTGTTATATTGTTAGTCTTGTGTTGTTTCATAGTTGTCATTCCGTATTTTAGTAGCTTCTCTGTGACTTTCATGTTTTGAATTGGTTAATTTCACTTGATCGTTATATTCCTTGGTTTTTTTTGTACTCAGCAGGGTTTTAATTTTTTTCCATTTTTCAGTAATTGTTACATTAATTTTTTAAGGTTTTTATGTGGATTATGATAATTTAGATGATAGGTGTGTGACGTTTCGCTCTTGTACAAGTACCTGAGCTCCACTCTTCACAAATATAGCACACCAGTCCTCCTAGACCAGTGTACTAGCTCGGGGATAACCCAGCCAAAACAATCAAGGTTATATGCTGGAACATATCTCTTGATCGGTGGTCACATACTCCAGAATTGATTAGTAATAATTTTGTAGGTTATATCATATAGTAGACCAAATTTTGAATTTCGACAGTCACTGTCAGAATTTTAAAAGAAAAGGTTCATCCCGAAATAATATACTTTACTATTTTCCACTATTTCTGGTTTATTAGATTACTGTTTACATCGGCACAAAATACATTATCCCAGCTTTGGCACGGTGGATCCGATTCACAGAAAGTTATAAGCAGAAACGCAGCATCTCTACATCAGGCGTTTAAATTAGGCAAGAAATTGGCACGCAGTGAATACACACGCGGTGAAGAAGGAGTAGCCATCCTGGCTCTCTGCACCTAGCGGCCTACATGCACGGACGGAAACGAATTTGGTAGATTTAAAGATTGTCCGAAAGAAGGTTAAAGAAAAGAGACCGCGGTGCTACCCGTGCATGTTAAGTTTCCACTCCCGAACTTCACTTCATAGATTTATTTGGGCCGCAGCCCCGCGCACGTCCGCTCAGGATCGCGTCATGACTTATTCTAAAAAATGGCGGAGGCAAAACATTCCAGAACGAAGGGCGAAGGGGCGCCACACGCTGTGCTCTCATTGGCTGGTTCTCTGTGGCGTGACCTTCGTCATTCGTTCCATTATCTTGAACCCTCTAGGGCACAATCATAAACTACACATTAAATCAACAAACGGCGCCAAAACTCCCGCGGAAAAAACTAGAACATGAAAGAAAAACAAAGCTACTGCCTCCTACCAAGGTCACCTGGTCATAACAAACAAACATTACACTCTATTTAGAACATGCGAGAAACCAAGAACTGCGTTTCTACTCTCCCCTTCCAGAACCGAGTCCACTGAAATAAAAGTTACAATTTTAAACATATTAGAAAATTACTATCACATAAGACAGTAATTCACCAAATAAAATAAAACCCCTTGTCTTGCAATGCTACAGGTGTTTTCCCACTGAAGGGTCTTTAAAACTGTACTAAAATTGTATTGAATTGTGAAATATTTTTTTCTCAGTGATGTGTAAAGTACAGTCAGTAAGTAATTGTGTGCCTGTTCTTTTTGAGCTTTTACAACAATCTGTCCTGAAAATTGCAGCTTGGTAATTTCATTCTCATCCCTACATTGTCTGTCAGTCGAATGTAGCACTATGCTGTATTGATTCAAGTGGTTGTATGAAATCATGTTCTAGTGTACTACTAACTAATTGCTTTACAGTTTTACATCATTAACTGACAATTATGTAACATCTACATTGCTTTAACTTTATAAATAATTCTGTAATTTTCAATGACATTTAAAAGTGGATTCTCTATAGTTTCTCAGGGAACTAATAATAAATCTCAACACATGTGGAATTAAATGGCTGTTGTCTTGGAAAGCATATAAATGAAACATGGGACTACAGAGTATGTTTCTTAGATGTAGACTTTTAATTTGTCTGGTTTCGGTAATAATAGTTCCAGATGTTATGTAATCTTGTTAAATTCCCTCCTGTCATGCCAGAACGCCCAGGAAAGGAAATTTGGAGTATTTGTGAGGAGGAGTGTTTGGTAACCTCAAAGTTCAGAACTCCTTATGTTCCTATGGTATGCAGTAGCAGGAGAACCAAACTGCTGTGTAGCTGCTTGAATTTAAAAAGGATAACAAATGCAGATTTTTTGAAATGATATGAAATTGTATGTATCCACTCAAATTTTAATTTGTGATGCATTCTGCCAACACATAATACATGAATTACTAGTCCTAATTGCAGCACATAACAAGTTTAAAATATGTATGTACTGTATATGCATATTGTACTATTATATTCAATTTCTAGCGTGTAAATCAGTTAACTGTGGTGGTACTCGCCCCCACTTTACCTCAAAAGTTACACAGTCTCTATACATCTCACCACGGCATCACGTGCGGTAGAGTGAGATCTCTCTTCTCAGGGTTCACTAGTAGGTTCGAAGGCGTGCAAGCACGTCGTTAAATAAAAGAGTTAAATTTTAGGAGGATGGCATTTTAGAGTGCAGAAATTATTCAGACATTACAGAATCACTAAACAAAAACGCTCCACCGGTGGGCTACTCCAATAAATGGGTTGCTGCAGCTAGACCATTTTTAGAGTTACTTGTTACTGAAAGAGTTCCATCGGGCCCGCACTCATCACACCCAAACACCTTCTGAATTCGCACAAAGAAAAATATTAAGTCATTTAAAACGAATCTACCGCAATTAATTAGCGGCTAACGTCAATAAAGGTAAAACAGACTGAAAATTTAACTATGGCATCACAAAGAAGCTAGTTATCCACCGCGTGTACTACTCAACCACGTGGGTGGGTCGGCGAACTTACGACCGCGGTGCCGACACGTCTTCATCGTGCAGCAGGCCAAGAAAGACTGGGGCGAGTCCAGTGCACGCGCGGCAGACCAAGGGTGCCATAGCCTCCAACCCAGCGCACACGTCCCTCCGGAACTCTTTTTAATTATAACTAATGACACTGGTTACGTAGAACCCTCAATTAAAATCCTATGACTCCCGGCGCTTACTACTTGATACATAAATTCTCACTTTACGTTAATTTTTACATGTTAGTCAAAAATTGAGGAAACAATAAAAGGTGCCGTTGGCGGAGTAATACATTTGCGGCCATCAGTGGAAACCTCGTGACGTACAGGCGCCAGCCTGTCGCATGCCTGTTGCAATCCACAAGCCCAAACTTACATGAAAAGTGAGAATATTAAATACGCCTTTTGGCTCACATATTACAACAAAAAGTTACTTAGATAAAGTTCCTGAAATTTAAGGCTCCTGACAGGCAACCGAGGAGTTGCTGTGCGGAAGGTTTAGCGTGCTGTTTTTGCACCCAGCTCGGTGGCGAGTTTGAGAACTAAACCGCCGCCCCTCTCTATCTCTCTCGGGCCCCCTCCACTCCGATAGTCGCCGCGGAGGCTCCACGCCCCTCCCTTTTCCGCCCTTCCACCCCCACGGTCTTCGTCTTTCCCTTGCGAA
>PNEQ01004409.1:40433-62049 GCA_003012365.1 Medauroidea extradentata
ATTTTGCCATTTTCATGAATTTTTAAAAAATAGTAATCGTAGATTCAGCATGAGCCAAGTACGATAGCTTAGTATCTTCCACTTTGAACTCTTTTATATAAAAAATCTAGTTTCGTACGTGGAAGGGTTTGTGAATAACACACGTATTACAAACTGTCTGCACTGCATCTTTCCTCGTAGCCTGACGGAAGCCTTAAAGCTGAACAAAATGAGACTAGCCAGGAGTTTCTACGACAAAATTGACTTGATTGAAATAATTAAAATTATCAATTATTGAGTTTTAGCTAACACTAGCCCTAGGTAGCCCACCGCAATAAATACAGTTAATTAGTTACAAAAGTTTTACATTAAAATATGGCTTCCTTCTTCAGGATGGCATTCAGTAGCCTCGTAGGACTAAAGTTCATCCACAGATCTTGATGTTAGCAAAGATTATTACAATTAATTAACAAATTAAATGTATTCAAAATCAAATGATGGGACTTCGGCGAACAAACGATGCACTTGCACTCTGCAAGCCGGGCAGGCTCACCGCTCTGACCGAGCAACTTATGAAATGTGGGGCTTCACTTCACAATTGCACGTGATTTTATAGGGTCAAAAAATATATATATAAGTGGTAGCTGCCTTAGTGAGTTGGGGGCTCTTAGGCGTGGGCTGGCATTATGGTCGGTGTCAGACTAACTCTGGGGTCACATAGACAACACTTAAGATGGAAAAGAAAAAGAAAAATCTCATGGCTGGTGAGGCCAGTTACTCTACATAACATTCCTGAGTCTCATTCTCTCATCATGTTGAACTTAACAATTTTAGACTGAAAACTGCATAGCTTAAACTGTGCAGATCTCTTGCAGAATTGTGTTTAGTTTAAAAATATTAGTTAAAAAAACTACAAGTCAGATGCACTGATACACATACACTATATGAGCCTAATTAAGGAAGGGGTTAAGCAATTAGCCATTAATAATCAAGTCTGTCTGATTCAAGTTTTGCATGGATGTAATCTGGCAAAGTTTTTAACTGATTTTTTTTATGTTTTGTATTTTTAATTTTGGGCATATGTTAAAATATTTTTATTTATAAAGTACTGAATTATTTAAAATATTTTATATGGGAATTGTAATTAATTTTCAGAGGGAAGATGAAACCCAAGAACTTTCAGATATTTGTGTCAAATGGTTTACTTGCCTGGCAGATGATCCTGTCGAACTAGTAATGTATGCATGCCGCCAGCCATTTCCTGAACTGCGGCTTGCTGCCTTGCAAGTTCTGAAATCCCTGGCATCTCAGCACTGGGGTCTTAAATACCTCAAAATGTCTCCAGGTAAGTTTTAAGTAGGCAGTATTTGTACATTGCTTGCTGTCCAAGGAATTATTTGCCGTTTAAGAAGTGTTGTTTCAGCTGTGTTAAAATTAGTATGCCTAGCTGCAAAGTTATGTGCCTGTAAAAGATACCACCTGAACATTAGTTTCAAAGTTTTACGTTTCATTGTTTAAGGTAGCATACCATTTGAAGCTACTTTTAAATTTCTCACCATACTCTCAAGCTATGTTAATCAGGTGTTATTTAAGAAGTTTATGTGTTAGCTGTGGTCACATTTTTGAATCCATAAACATTGTACTACACTACAAATATACACGCGCGTATTCTTAGGCTGAATACATCGGCAAAATCTTTGACGAGCGTGAACTGTCAACTGCTTTGCGATGCTTTGTCAGCTGAAATATGTGATTATATAAGGTTCATCGGAAAGAAGATGCCTTTAATAGGAAGGAGATTTTTGCCAAATTTAAAATTTTGAAGATGTGTGAATCATTTGGAAAATATTTGGTCTTTTTAGTATATTATAGTGTGCATTGGCACGCAGCCCATCGGTTTGGTTTATGTAATATGTTAATTTAAATTTTTTAAAAATAGAACTACTTGATTAATACATAATTCTTTTTTTGTAACTAATTAATTATTCCAAATTAATCAGATGTGAGGTGTACCAAGGATTTATAGTATACTGTGGTATCCAACATATTAATTGGGGATACTAGTCAAGAAATTAAAATTAAAGTGTTAAATAAAAATTTAAATCTTACTGCTAATGAGAGTTTGGAAGTGGTCAATTTCATGGTTCTATTTTATTTGTTTCGTTTTGTGTTCGGACTAATTTTAAAGAGAATTAAATTTTAAGCAACTTTTCTAAATAATTTTTTCTTGTATTTTGCTTTGTTTGTGATTTTTTAAATTTCACTTCGGCAATGAGTTGGCCTCTTCTTGTATGCGATTCATCTGGCAGGTCAGAGTTCAGGTTCAAGGAGGCACGTAGAGGGGCATACATGCATGCAGCCTGGTCAGAAAGCTCCTTGTTATGTAGCATGGTGGGTGGTAGTGAGCACTGGAATGGTATTGCGCCGCAGACCTAATTGTCCATTTAGCTGCGGAATGTGCCCCCAATTAACTAAAATGATGCATTTTGCCTGTTTCTATTGTGGCGAAATGTAAATTATTTACGTAAAGGGCAATGTTATGCAAAAATGTAATAACTTCAAGGATTGCCTGTTGGCTTTGAAAAAAGCATTCTGGATGCCGTTGTATCACTCCGCCACATTGGAGTTGAAGTCAGAGTGTCCATCCAGGGAGTGTAGCAGTCGAAGCTAGTTCACGGTCGTAGAGAGATGGCGGGCTAAGTGTTTACAGTCGGAGCATCACTGCGGTAGAGAGCGCAGGTGCGAGGCGCATAGCAGAATGTTGAAGAGGGGCTGCAAAGCCTAGAGGGCATATTCACCAATAGACGGGGCCCCTTTGTCAGTTTAAGATTACAATCGAAAGTAAAATTTATACAGGTTCACTTAATAGCAAGACCTCTGGTGTAGCAGCAGCTGCGTCACAATTTACTGACTGGAGTAGTAATACATAAAATAGCTCTCAATTATAAGTTAAAACTTCACAGAAGTTACTACTGATATAGATGGTACTAAAAGTTGTACAAGTTAATGCGCTGAGATAATATGTTACAGTTAGTACAAGTAATTCAAGTTCCTGTGTATTATAAATAATAAAAGAAAATCACGGAGGCCTCCTGTGGGACGGTAATGGTGACCTTTGTCTCAAGAGTGCCGAGCATGGTTTAAGTTACGATTCATTTTCCGCAATGAAGTACTTAGTAAAGTCGTTTTTGCTCCAGACAAAGCCTCACTAAATAAGTAGTTTTGTTTAAATCCTGCTGTCGTTTGTTAGCTGTCTACAGTGTGCCCTGAAACTCTCATGCAATCAACCAAACTAGCCATCGGTAATAATAAAAGTATGTATGGTTAGGTGTTAAGCAGAGATTTGTGTGTGTGTGTGTGTATGTGTGTGTGTGCTTGCACGTGCGTGTGCGTGCATGTGTACTCATGCACCCATGTGTTTATGTATATATATTAATACGAAGTGAATAAAATAAAATATTAGCAATCAAGTGTAGTTATAATGGTATATGATCACATATGAGTGGAGTTCACCATCTCCAGTGACTCTAACAATTTAATACGAAGCAACTTGTTCATAGTGTTCAAAAATGTTAATGTGTAAGATATTTAAGTTTGCTATATGTGTATAAAAATTTAGAAATATGAGAGTGGATGTTAACAGGTAATACCAGTAAATAAATAAATTATGTACCTATAGGTTAAGTATCTGCAAATGTATACAGTGTATCGATGGTGACTGTATGTAAACACTGCCAGGGCTACCAACTATGGCTAGCCAATCATCAAATCTTATGTCAACAAAACAAATAATTATTAGTATGAGTACTATCAAACACCAGCTCACACAGGGGCATAAATCTTTCAGCAAGTGGCCATAACCACAATTACCACAAACAGAGATCAGAGCTACTCTTAAATACTAATACTCAACTCATATCGAAGTCCGTCCTTTCAGCCTCCTCTGGGCTGACCCTTGAACAGCAAAACAAAGCTACCTCCATCAAACATGTCCATCGCTCATTGCAGCCATCACAACACTTGACCAATCACACCCTTCGCTCACAGCGGTCAACACAACTACTTTCCGAAACATTCTCTTACTTCGGGCATATCCGTCGTTAAGCCTCGCCTATGCTATCTTCGTCCTCGAAGCTCATTTGCCTTTACTTCTCCCCGCCCTGAGTACAGGGTACCTTCACCGTCTGCAGTCGGTCAGTACTCTTTACTTGGAAAAATCTTCTCCGCTCCCCATGCTAAGCCCTAACTGGTCTTCCTCTCGTCCACGCTGCTCAGCAAATCCCACACCCGGCTCGGTTATATTATCGTCCTCTACCGTCAGCGCGTCTGCACGGCTCCAAGCCCGCCGGTCACGCACCCGCCGCACGATAACCAACGCCGGATGCATCCTCAGCGTCCCACGCGTTGTTATTGCTACAGCCACCGATAACAGATACTGCGGCGTCCCCTGTCTACACCAGCGTACGCTACGTGAGACTAACTCACCTCTCAGCGAAAACTACGCGCGCTGCCTGTCTGCCTCTCTCACGAAAGCCAACCAAAATAAAACCTTACCCAGTATAACAATCATAAAGTTCAACTGAAAGTACTGCTAACACACCAACACGACATTGAAAAAAAAAAACCGAAAATCCACAAAAACAAGTTAACTAACAAAAAGAAGCTGTACCAATATATATATATAGTAAACTCCCGGTTATCCTTGCACAGATTAACCGGTTTTCGGATTATCCGTACAACTTTGAACACTGTAAAACCAAACTTTATTTGCGAAAAATCCTTTTTGGAACATTAGAGTGTCAACTCCTGCCCACAATAATGGATTAACAAGATCGCGCAACAGTGGATTAACGAAATTTCAACATCATTTATTCTCGTTTTTACCGTGCACCCCAGATACACTTTTATTTATTTTGGTTGAAAGGTTGTGAAATACGTTATTTGTAGGTAAAAACCATTGCTCGTGGTTTTTGAGTTAATTATTTAGAAATTCAATTTTTTTTTCTTTCATTTTTATACTAACATATGTGCTATTTTCGGGTTATCCGTGTTTCCCGATTATCCGTGCGTGGCACAGCACCAATTAACACGGATAATCGGGAGTTTACTGTATATATAAATCCTGTGGATTTATTTTCTTTAGCTGTGTCCGAAACGAAGTTTTACATAATTAGTGTTTAGGAATTTAGAGTGGATAGATTTGAAAGTCATTAACACTTAAAAGCGTTGCGTGCGGCAAAGTTGGAAACTATATACTTGGTATTTTGATGTTTTGTTTATTTCTTTACTTTTCGCTGTTGAATAAATTGTCTATTTGTTACTGTACACAAACAATTTAACTGTTTCTTCATATTATAAATTACAAATTCTACATTAATATTTACTTTGTTTTAGGGTTCATTTATTTACAAAATACAAAATACATTTTTAAATTAAAAAAAAAACTGTATTTGTTGCATACAAAATAGCACTACTGGCTTTTAATTTACATACATTACTGTTTTTAATAGATATGTACATATTTTTCAGCCGAATGGCGGAGTATAAATCGTAAGTAAAAAGCAGCCGACAAATTTACGGAACTATTTGGGAATTTAGCGTGCTACTTCACCTCAGTAAATTTTACACCCTAAATCCCCAAATATTTACTGCACTAACCTGGTCACGTGGTTAATTTAGTAACCCAAATAGTCATTTCGGACACAGCTTTTGGTAATGTTGTTCTTTTGCACCATACACAAAGGCTACAGCACACACCTATTTCCATTCATAAGTAGTATCTGTTGTGTCATTATTGCTGTACCCCACATACATGCCTATCACAACAGTGCTATGTCGCAACATGCTACAACACCTCATGACTTTTTGTAAATGCCTTGGTTGTTGAGTGAGAACTAGGTTGGGTTTGCCGGTAATCTGACGTGAAAAGAGAGTAGCTTAGTGCTTCATTAGGTGGGAGGGTGGGATGATTCCGACTGGATTGATACCAAGCAGTAGACGCCTCCTTTCCTGCACTCGTCTTAGCTTGCCTACTGCATCATTATATTAGGGATTACGGTGACATTGTGTAATGAATAATAAAAGGCTTCATCTTGCATGAAACTAACTGTAGTTTTTTTATGGAGTTGACTTGCCACTTTACTCACTATAACTACCTTCACATGCCCCTGAAACTCAGAATGAACGTCATCGCGTAGGTCTTCCAGTTAAAGTGAATAGAGCACCTTTGGAAAAAAAAGATACTGCCCTTTATTGCATAAAATTCCACATTAACATTCATTGCCTCACTCATTGCATGGTTGTCGGTAAATTTCTGAATGAGATCCTAGTATTTTCAAATACAAAAACATTAATCCTGAATCAAAATTAATTTAAGTCAATATACAGTATTTGCAGTTTATGTATTTAATAAGTTTTTTTTTTATCAAACTGTGTAAGTTCCTAGTATCAGTACAATTTAACCTACATGCACAAACATCAAGTGACATGTCCGTGGAGGATTAGATGCTTCCCATCAGCCAATGCCAATGCATAGGCAGTGAGTTAACTCACTGCCTATTTGCAAGCAGCGCCAGAGAGTTATAGTTTCACCAAGAAACAGTGCTAGCATTATTTGATAATAAAATAATATAATTGTGCATCATCTGTTCTAGGATGAAAAATATATTTATTTTCTTTAACTTTTCAGAAAATTACTAATAGGTATCATGGGTACAGTGGTGTGTGTTAAGTGTCACACCAAATGTTGTTGAAGCCTCATTTGTCTATAGAACTATAGATCATCTTTTAGTTAAATGGTTGAGGCGATGGCATGGATACTGCGGCTTGCCACAGAAGGATTGCAAAACTGAATTGGTAAAAAGGATAAATAAAAAAATGTGTGTATGTTTGTGATATTAAAAAAAACCTTGTAGTTCTAGATGCAGTGGAATATTAGGACCTACTGAGATGGATAATAGTCAATACATTTAAAATGTTTGAACTTTCAGTCGGGTACTATAGGCCGAAGTTGTTACTGTATTCATTTCATTTATTTTATCCTGCAGACCATTTGAATGCATCTGTTACTTTTCACATAGTTTATTAACATTCAGAGGCTAAATTCGTAATTTATACACATTCTTTTTTTTATGCTTATTTTCTCAGAAAGGCTGGATTGAAGTTGGCTAATTTTATTGCAGTGTTCACAGACTTTTTTCTTAGAAGGAAAATGCCAAAAAGTGAATACTTTCGTGATATAGACTATGCATACGTAGCCTAGGCCCAAACGCTATTATAATAGGTACATAAAAAGATTTATTTTCTTGGCAGCGTCATATTACTTACAAATACATGAATACTGACAAACACAGTGAAATATAATACAAATGGAACTGAAATGTGATTAGTAGTAAAAGCGGTCCAGTAGGCCTATTGTGCTAAAGTGATTTTTTAAAGCTGCGGTTTTGACCATATCATTTTAGATGAGCTGAAAACTCTAGGTAGTGTTTACATAAAGTTACAACAGAATTCAGATTTTTAGTACATAAGTACACAAGTACACATGCACATGTATGGTAGTGCAGAAGCTGGAGACGGTGCAGAGAATGACTGTGAGATAGGTGAAGGGTTAGTGGAAAAGGCAGCCTGGGCAGGAGGGTGAAGAAAAAGGTAATTATAGACCATCAGTGATGAACGAAGTGGGTTGGAGACCATTGAGGGCCAGGAGCGTGAAAAGACTGGTTAAGTTGTATAGGTGATAAACTGTAGTGAGAATGGAAGAGGAAGTCTAGGTTGCTAACTAAAGAAGGGTACAAGTGGAAAAGAAACAACAGTGAAAGGTTCTGAGGTTGTGGAAAAGAACAGAGCTGGGTAGGCAGTCTGTGCTGGTTAGGTTAGTGAGAGAGTGGAATGTTTTGCGGGAGGATTTGGTGAGTGTGAGGTTGGTTGGGAGGTTCAAAAAAGGGTTTAGAAAGAAATTGAAAGGGGCAAAGGACTGAACTCATCACTGAGTAGTAGTGCAGTATTTTAGTACTTTCTGAACACATTTGCCACATACTGATATATGGTATTTGTCACACACGTCATAAGTTTTATTCTTACACTTGTGAACTAGACACTGCCAACGCTGACGTTTGGCTGCTGGTTCAGAGTCTTGTTTGGTTGCTTGACTTGACGTAGGACATTTTATATGAGGCCTGTTTTGTTTGGCTGTGCGGAAGCAGAACGTAACCCTACACTGAGCATTTGCAGGAAGACTCGCAGTCTAATTTTTCTTCTGGTAATTTGCTTGAAAAAAATCCAAGCCTTTATTCCAGCAAGGTCGTGTATGTTGCAAAAAACCTGTACTGGCCAAAACCGTGATGCTGCTTTTACAGAATATTTTCTAGTCTTTTGGTCAAGTACATTGACTCCATACTTTGTTTCATAATGAAGTGACACTGTTTCTGGAAGATGCTTCTGATTTCCCAATGGAAATATTTGGATGAAATGTGCTAAGCACAAGAACATTCTTGTTTTTCTTTTCCTGATACACAGTCAAGGTGGTTTGATTGTTTTTCTACAGTGTTGTAGAGCGGAGCTTTCCTAGTTTTTACTGATTGTGGTATCTCCCGTCGAGCCTGATTTACAGTACCTACCAAACTAATGCTTTGCGTTTTTGATTTATCAGCTAGTGACAGAGATGTGAAAAAGTTATCCGTTGTCACATTTCTCCCTTTTTCAAGGTATAGGGCCACTAATTTCAAGACGACATATTCTAGCAGACTTTGGTTTGGCAGTTGGTTGTCATCCTTGCCCAAGTATGAAACTATTCACAAGATATTTTGTATCCACATGTACTACCAGACAAAATTTTATTTGAAATTTATCAGGCTCATTACCCATATGTTGTGTGAATTTGCATCTTGCCTTTGTGGGAAACAATCGTTCGTCAACTGTAATGTTGGCTCTGGGAACATAACGGAGAAAACTATTTTTAATGCAACTATCCCAAAGTACAGACACTAAAGCAAACTTGTCTTTTTTCAACCTTGCAGACATCTGATCCTTCAAACTGAATAAACTTCAAGGTTTCTATAAATCAGTCTCTTCACGTAGTGTCTTGAAAAAATCTGTGGACCCCATTCAGTTGACTATAAGCTGTCGACTTCCAGCCCTTGGCACAAAGCCACGTGCGTACAAGCATTGCTATGAAAACATCTATTTCCATAAGTGAAGTACATCTACTGTTGTCCCCAAGTGGCTTGCAAGCTTCTGATTCTGTGTGTTTCAGCATTTGCTGATTGATGAAAAGTTACCATGAATTTGCTGCACTAGTTGCTTTAACGCTTCTCTTAGAATATGGTGAAAGTCCTGGTGCCTGTTTTTGTTGTGGTAGCCTTCTAGTAGGTTGAGCATGGTTCTTTTATTCGAAACAGTGTTAACTCCAACATGTCACATGAATGATGCTAGTTTGTGTCATAATGGCTGCGCGAAAATGTGAGCATGGATCATAATCATGTCATAATGCTTCTATCATAATTATCACGTTGAATGAACGATGGTTCCATAGAGGAATATATTCAGAGGTTGGTACAAAATTTACAGTAGATACATGTTATTTTTGTGTGTTGGAGAATCTGCTTTCAAATTTCAGCCAATAATAAACCTCTGTGAATAAAAATATTAAATAGCTGTAACAAATGGTGGTACTATTTGTATTTAACCTGTATTTTTATTTACAAGTGACACATAACCTGTATTTTTATTCACAAGTGACACTTTAATTTATTAAACGTGTGAACAAAACTGGGATAAACTGTGGTCTCAAGTGGCGATATTCTGTGGCAGTCGTAGGAGATTTTAATAATAATAATAATAATAATAATAATAATAATAATAATAATAATAATAATAATAATAATAATAATAATAATTTAGTGTGGACCTACATGTCAGGTTTTGGGTCAGTATTATATGACAAGGTTTCCATATACAGGATGTTGCGGGAGTAGACATCAGCCAATTAAACTAACTTTGTATAATCTGATTCACAACCATCTAAAAGTTAAAAATTTTTTAAAGAAAATTTGGCTGTACTCTGTGCTGAGCTGAGCAGTTATCGATAGTGGAAAATGTAATGGTCCATGTTGAATGAAATTTATGCACACCAAAGAATATTAGTGCTTTCACATTCACATTTAAAAACACATTTCACATTGCTGAGAGGTACAGCTTTGTGGGCTAAAAAAATCACTTTCACAAAACATGTGTTGATCACCCACCATTGGAAAAACTACCTCATAGTATGGCCAATTAACTAGAAATGACCAGTTTTTTAAATTAACAAATGTTGATGCAGTAAATGTGAAAACATAACGTAATACAGAATATTCACACAATGAAAATTAGTATGTGAGTAAATAATTAAATGTAATTTTATCAAAATAAAAATATTACACAATGTTTGAAATTATTAAAATGTATTTTAAATGTTATGTGTTCAATTTGTGTGGCTAAAATTAAATGTTCTTAATAAAGGTGTGCAAGTCAGTTTTTTCATTAAACAAAATTTATATTATCAAAATGGAACGTTAATATAACTGAATTACATCACCAGACACCCTTACGTAGTTGCAGCTTTGTATTCACAGTGGCCGGGGTTATGTAGAGGCTAGTGTGATCGCCGCCCGTCATAGCGAACTGGGTGTAATTCCTGAATAGCCTCACAGGCATGTGGGAATTGTGGCTAATACATGAAGATGACTCTGGGGTAGGTCCTATCGTGTACCCCTGTTTTCCGTACTTTAATGGGGGGTGAGTGTGAGTGTATTACGTATTTTATAGTCGGGAAACAATGCAAGGTCATGGTCTAAAGGAAAGGAATGTAATGGAGCGGTTTGTGCAGCTCTTGACAGCAATGTCTTGTAAGCATATGAAGGTGCTGGCTCCCGTAGCGCAGTGGGTAAAGTGCAGGTCTACGGTGCGAGGGGTTCCCGGTCCGCATTTTGGCTCGGGGATTTTGGTTCTGTGGTACTTCACTTCATGTCACCCACATCAGCTCTGAATGCCTCGTTGTTAAAGGGCGGTAATCCCTTCACACTCACCCCCATTAAGGAGAATAATGTGAGCATAGAGCGGTGCTGGAACGGAAAACAGGGGTACATGAAAGACCCCCCCACCCTTCTGAGCCATCTTCATATATTAGCCACCACAATTCCCATTGCAGAAAATCTGCCTTTGAGGCTATTCATGAATTACACCCAGTTTGCTATGAGGGTGGGGGAGGGGGTGGAGCAAACGTACTAATCTCTACATAACCGTGACCTCTGTGAATATGAAGCAACAAATAAGTAAGTGTGTCTGGTGATATAATTAATTTATCTAACTGTGTGGTCTTGCCACACTGTAATCCCGCAATGTTAACACCGGTGTTAGAGGGGCGTTGCTCATCATGATTCCTCTTTGTGCCCCAATAGATCACTGCGAAGAATTAATTACTGGAGGTTAACTTGGTGACGTGTCGTTTTCTAGATTACCAGAGGTTGACCTTTGTTGTTAAATGCTTAAAAGTATTTTGGTGTTTTAAGATTGTGGGAATAAAAACCAAAAATATTTTATATGCTTGGTTAATCAATACAGTTTGTGTGCATTACTCTATGTTCAAAGGACAGATTCAGAATATACAAAAAAATTAATTGTATCTGCACAAATATACATAATAAATTTGTGTTAACTAGGAGATTAGATTAGTATAAATGTAATTCACTCCAGCACATCAATTTACTCCTTTTACAAATACACGTTTATTTTCTCCTTATTTCATAAATTTTCAAACGCTATTATATTTTAAGTAATTCATAGGTATTTTCTGTCATTATGCATGACTCATCTGTTAAGACCAGTTTTCTCTGGTCTTGAGCAGGGTGAACACATTGTAAACCAGATAGACTTTTTGAACGATAGGATACTTCAATTGGGTCACTTCTTTAACGAGCCAAGAGTTGAGTTTTTACTTTTTTAGTATTCAGATTGAGGGATTGTCCATAAACATCTTAGAGTAAGTCTTATACATCCACTTCAGTCTCTGTGTTCGGTCATGGTTGTATTTGAGGTTGTGTTTTTACAGGTCTCATGGAGTATCTTATGGACAGGTCCTCAGAGTCCAACAAGTTGTGCATTAATGCAAAGTTTGATGTAGTTCAGGCCATAGTAGAGTCACCATATGCAGAAGGAGTGATTGAAGAGGAGACATTAGAACGTCTGAAGAAGTTCGAGTGTGAAGGTGCTTTCTTTGTTCATGCACATACAGAAGTTGCAGTTGAACGAGACACATAGGTATGAGACGTATATGTTTATTTTCTTCATTTTGTTAACAGTGCCTTTAAAAAACACTCAGAGAAAAGTACAATTTTAAGTTTAAACTAGTGTGAAATATTTTTAGAAGTGACTTACTACCTCTTTGACAAGAATTGTGTTAATAGTGCTTCGTAATTTTATTTAAAGCATTTGAAATTGTAATTGTGTTAGTTTGACAGATATCAAATCTTGTTTGTCTGGCATAGAGAACTTTTTCCATATTTTATTTCAGCTAGGTATGGCATATTTTTTTTCATCTACAAGATTACATTGTGTAAGGTAATGTATATTACTGTACCTTTTTTATATCCTTAGAATTTTATTTATATATGTGTAGCCTAAAGTAATACTTTGTATATACACACACAAACACCCCACTTCCCCCCCCCCCCCCAGTAAAATAATGGCAAAAATTAACGTCAAACACAGGCATTTTGTTAGTGTATGTGTGAATAACACATAATTTACAATAGAGAAAGTGTTTAGAAAAGGTATTTAATATTTACATGATTCTTCAGAATTATTTCGGCACCAAATGCAGCCAGGCGTAGTAATTGTTCCGTGAGCATTTTAATTTTCAAATTATTGAGCTTTTAAAAGTGCCATATTTTCAAACGCCACCATAAGCATTGAAAACATATTTTTATTGGCTGACACATGTATGATGTAGCCATACTTGTTTTGGTTAGCCTCCGCCTGCCAGGTGTGTATTGGAATTTTACACACACTAAAAAAACTGATAATATTGATTAAACCCGATTAAGTAAAAGAAAGTAGCTCGGGAAATTCGCTCATTTTTTTTTTAGACATGCTTGGTTGCAGGTTTTTTAGTTAATAACGAAGATTTCACTGGTGTTGGTTTTAGAGAAGTGAAAACAGCAAGGTAGATCTCACATATTGCGACGTTTAAGTAAAATGTTGGAATTTGTCAATGTAATTTAAGTTCCAGAATGATAACTTACTACGAATTCATTCTAATGTTCCGTATCTGGTCTAGAATTATAAGTTCAGGTTTAATAAGTCAGCATAATGAAGTTCACATGCCTTCAAAAAGTGAACCTATTGAGGTAATAGCTTGGATGTGTTAACCAAACCTGGCTGTTACAGACTGGTGACCAAGTGCGCTGGTAACACTAGTTGAGAAAATAAATAGCTGATAAATTTTTTTTATTAAAACATTTTTTTTTTCTCCAAATAATTAGTTCAGTTTCTCGTGAACGGCAGTGAAAGTAGCAGCCTGCCATTCTGCCATCGCTGGGTGAGTTTCACAAGGCCGCCACCCCTCGAATTATTATCAGCCAATCACAGGTGCCTTGAACTTGTCTATTGGCTGATAACGTTGCCACAGCCGAAAACACTACAGCTGCCAAGGTTTCGTTGTAAATTGCAAGCTATTGACTGCAACTTTTTACTAAAAAGAATGTATTTATTTTATCCTGTGTCATATTGTACACAACACTTAAAAATTAGACATTACGTAAGTAAACAGTATTTTTTGTCGTTAATAACAGACTATTAGGTATCTTCGTCTTGTTGCTTAAACCGTGCAGTCCACTTTGAGATGTCCGACTGCAATTTTATTTTTCTCTGTTCACTCTAACCTGAGTTTTGAAGTAAACAAATAACGTCCTATCATTGCGCTACGCTGGCTTCTAATTGGCTCAATTTGTGCAGCGCACCGACATACTATTTCCAACCGACAAAATTGTGTACAGTTGGTATCATAGAAAACAACAATACGGTATCCATATAAACAATATTGAGTGAAAATTTCATACATGTTATCGATATACGAAAACGAAAGTTACATAAAAACTTGAAAAAAAATTTTGAATACATGTTCACTTACCATATATTTCAAAATAAAATTATAATTATCAAGCCATGACTAACGATCTTATTCAAATATTCTGGTACTGACATAATGAAAGTTTGGTACTCAATGCAGAAAAATATCTTCAACAAAACTAGTGATTAAACTTACTGTCAAGTCTTGGATTATTTTGTACTTCGTTTTGGTAAATCACCATACAATCTGTCGATATCACGTCACATATACATTTTGTTTAATAATGAAGACATAATTCCACGTTTCAAAATCCATGCAACACATTTTCACTGTTCACATCCAACGTCACATAACCTAATCCGTAAATGGACTATGTAAACATTACAGACGCGAGGACGTTTAGGTAAAGAAATTTTGGTGCCGACAAACTGGAATGGAAAATTGATGTACAGAAACACCATTTGCTGTAGCCATAACATTAAGTGTTAATGTCCAAAAATATTTTGAGAAAATAAAGTATCAGAATAATAAAATATTTGATTTGTTTGTGACATTTCCGACTTATTTTTACAGTGGTAATTATTATTTAACTAAATTTTTGGTATTTTCAGAGTATTGTACATCACTAAATACTGGCAAGTGTACCAAGAAAGTCATACGTTTAACAATGCGTCAGTCATTAAATAACTCATGAATCTACTGTACGGCAGTTTCGTCTGCTAACCATATTTATAGCAATAAACATATAGAGTCTTAGATTGTGTTTGCAAACTCTGTTAATATTATGTATTTGTTAATAAAACTGTCTTATTAGGTGATGGACCAATATATTTGTATGTGCACGACAGATAACAAAGATCTATTTCTTATGCAAGATCACAGTGCACGGCGGTTGGCAGCCAATGAACTTGATTGTTTATAATTTGCTTTGTTTATTCTAAAACTCTGGTAAGAGTGAATGGAGAATAGGAGCAAATTTATATATATAATTTATATATATATATATATATATATATATATATATATATATATATATATATATATATATATATATATATATATATATAGACACACACAAAGGAACCTACTATATACTCACGTATACTCTTCGGAATTCCGGCCATACCTGTGTTTACCACATAAACTACTTTGTTTAAGACAATTGCACGACCTGAACATATGTTTGTATTATATATGATGAAAGGTACAGTTTTGTGATGTCCAAGTGACAGCAACATGGTGTTTCACATTTGTACTGCAAAAAAAAATTGCTGATTTTATTTACATTTTTCTCTAGTTCCACGCATGCAAAGGAAGAAAGTATGGTACCGTTGTTAGTTACATTTAACATACTTTTAAATTATAATATAAAAATAGTAATTTTTCCCTATTTAATGCATTTTGTAAATCGGTTCAAGAATCTTACAAAAATTAAAACCTAATTCTGTGACCATGCATCCAATGACTACAGTGATTTTGTGACAAAATTCTCGGAAGCCATGAAAAAATAAAGGCAAATTACAGAAAGATCCAGTCAATTGTATCTGTGGAATCCTGTAGTAGTGACTATGATAATTGTGATAACACAAATGTAATAAGTTCTTTTTGAGGAATTATCAAAAAAATTGTAAGAGATATTCCATGAAAAATTGTAATTTTGTAAGTAGAAACATGTACTATAAGATTGTGTGGAACTGGCTTACTGAGAGTTGTGTGACTGTGAGAAGCACACTTTGATATCTTGACTGTAGCTCCACACCTCTCTGATCCCCTTACCACTATACACTGTACCTCTGGTCATGTGTCAGTCTTCTTCCTTGCTACCCGACTTATATTACACTTTATTCAAGCTCAGAACTTAACTGTCCCTCTCTGCAGTTTTTTGTAACCAGGCATAATAAAATTATTGTCTTTCAGCCACATCACTTTGCTTAACATTGGATGTTTAAGAGTCTTGTGGAGCAGTGGGGAAGGGAAAGGAGTTTGTAGTTAAAATGAGCTGGTACTGTAGTGACGTCACAGCTGAAACGTTACAATGCCATTTCTGTGCAGCACGCTGCTGGTTGTATGTGCCACCTTTTTCCATGATGCCTTCACTAAACTGTGAACGAAAAAGTTTGTGGAAAAAAAAAAGAGACATGTGTGTATACACACACTTACATACACACCCACACATCAGCACACACACCCATGCACCAGCACACACACCCACGCACCAGCACACACACCCACACTTACACACACACCCACACACCTGCACCTACACCCACATACCCACATACACAGACACACTAAATCTGTGTGGTACTGTATTTTAATTTTAATTTCATAATTGTATTATTTCATGTAAGAATATTTTGTATTATTTTAATTATGGGACTGACTGGCAATTTTATAATATTGGAACATCCTCAGCAGAGCCACTACAGCGCAAGCACTCAATCACACTCCTGACAACTGAGGTACACATGCAGTAGTTTCATAACATCTTCTAAGAAACTCCTCTGCCTACTCTGCCTAGACAGCAACAGAGTGATCTTCAACTCCTCTAACAAACAACTTGGTGCTGCCAGTACATCTGTTCTTGTCTGTTGCTGTCATACCAACATCTATTCCATCTGAAGAAATTGTGTGTGGTATGAAATCAGCTATTCTCTATCTACCTGTGACTGCAGCCGATGAGATTCGGGCAGGCACATCAAGAATTCTGCATTAGGCCAAACCACTACCCAACTTCAGCAGAAACAAAATGAAAACCCTGAGAGAATTGTGTTGCAACAAAGAAGTAAAGACCCTAAAGGCAGATAAAGGCAATGCTACAGTTGTCATGAACACCAATGATTATGAAGCCAAAATCATGGCCTTTTGTCTGATGCTGCTTACTTGCAAGTCAGTCGTAATCTTCTTAGTAAAGTTGAATCATCTACCAAGAAACTCATAGCTGAGTCATCTATCGATAATGAGACCATGAAATGAATACTTGAGTCCCCAAGGACACCTGCTATTTATGGTCTTCCGAAAATTCACAAGCCTGATGTTCCTCTTTGACCAATAGTCAGTTCCACCGGTTCACCTATCCACCTCCTGGCAAAATACCTCAACAACATCTTACAACCTGCCTTACCAACACTAGCCTCTCATATTCAAAATTCTGCTCACTTTGTGGAAATCTTGAAGAAAATCTTGTTAAAAGACATGTTGGTCAGTTTTAGTGTCATCTCCCTCTTCACCAGAGTGCCAGTACAAGTAGCTCTCCAGGTCCTACTTGAACAACTGGGAGAAGACAACTCCAGCAAAGAACTCGTGAAGCTTGCCGAGCACTGTGTAACATCAACATTCTTCTCATACCAGGGGAAGGCGTATGTACCAAAGAAGGTACTGCAATGGGCTCACCACAATCACCTTTACTGACCAATGTTTTCATGGCCAGGTTTGAAGAGAGAACAATCAACTCCATCCCCTACCAACCTTCATTCTGGTTTAGATACGTTCATGACTAATACCTTTGTTGTCTGGAGCCATGGAGTGGAGAGGTTATAACATTTACTTGAGCATCTCAGCAACATTCATCTAAGCTTACAGTTCACCTTGGAGACAGAAAAGAATGGCCACAGCTACTATTTTTAGATGTTCTGTTGTATAAGAATTAGAACTCCACCTTAGGCCACAAAGTTTTCAGGGAACTCACTCACACTGACGATACCTGAAAGCGGAATCACGTCACCATCCCTTGCAGAAAAGAACAGTCATATCCACACTAACCCACAGAGCAAAAACCATATGCGAAGAACAACACCTGGAAGCAGAAATGGAATATCTCACCGCAGTTCTAGAAGCAAAATACAGCAGCTCGTCTTCTCAAGAAGCACGATATACATACCATCTCAGAGCCTATCAGCAAGATAGAAGTTATTCTGGGCTCTGCAAAAGATAAAACACCAGCCGCAGAACAGGCAGGAATATGAAAAGTTCCTTGTTCGTGTGGGCAAGTGTACATTAGAAATTAGGCAGAAAAATTGTAATAAAGGAACATATCAGAGCCTACAAATATGAAAACCAACAGTCAGCAATACCAGATCATTCAATGGAAACCAAACACAGCATCAATTTCGACAGGTTTTTCCACAATAGCCAATATCAGTAATTACCGCCTGAGGACTGCGAGAGATGCAATAGAGATTATGAAGCACCCAACAATACCAGCAGGCAAGATAGCTAGTGGCTAAACAAAATATGGATGCATCTTTTTGTTGATGACCCGTAATCTAATGACCAGAAGGCAGTCCCGACAGACTCACCAGGATTGTCCAGCCAATGAGAGGAGTGTCAGCATACAATTCGCCAAAGAACCTAGCCAGTCAGAAAGCAGCTCACCAGGACCACGCCAGTAATGGCCAACAAGCTTAGCCAACCAGGAAGCAGCCACTCAGACACCAGGATAAATACGATAAGGACTTCTGCATGTCAGTGAGGGAGACATGGAATAGAGAGGGATGTAGAGGGTCAATTGAATAGTACAGAACGGGAACAGCGACAGCAACGCTGTCACGGCAGTGACGGAAACTAATTGATACAATTGATTTTCTTTGCTCGATTACAATACATAGACTTCTATCAATATTAACTTTTTGTATAACAATTGAAAATTTTTATTTTTGTAACTGCAGTAGTCTGTATATTTGTTCGTATAATTTATTTTATTTGCCAGTATTTAACTTCGTACTAGGGAGCTACGTTGTAAAAATTACAATTTCTTTATTTGTACACAACCATGGGATAATTTTTTACATTAATAGTGTTGATACACTTGCAAATAAATAATTATTTTTGATCTCATTGTTTACATGTAGGTTTAAATGCAAGTCAAAGTCACTACTTCCTCTTCATGTGTAAATAGTAAAAACGTAACTTAAATTATGGCAACGAAAATGAAAGCACACAGCAACTTCAAAAATCCTTTTAAATGTTTACTTTCACTTAGTTTTTTTCCTGTGATATAAGATAGAATTTACTAGTTACCCAAAAGCCAGTACTTATTGATGAGTTGACAGGGGCATGGAGGGCACCTCTATTACCATGCCCTTCACCAGGGCATTGTGCTGACCTACATTGCCCTGGTTAAAACCAGCGCCCCTCGCAAAACAAAACAAGGAAAATAAAGTAAAAGACAGTTCCTGCCCCCCCCCCCCCCACCCTCTACTAGAAATTTCACCCTTCCATTAATAATGAAACCTGGACCTTCCTCTGTTTCCGGTAGCTACTTATTTTTAATGCATGTAACTGCTGAGTGGTTGTACTCCTATTATGTCGAGAGAGTTTTTACGGTGTCAATGCCGGTTTTTCCCTCTCTCTTCTTAAATTATAATTTAAGCTATAGGTAGGTACACTTAGGGAGGCAGACATGGCTCCAATTGTGGCTATGACTATCCAATCCCTCTCTGCCCGGATGCATGCCTCCACGCACGAATTCTCTCCCTTGTAGGCATATGGAGCCCAGGCCTGAGACACACTTAGGTCCTTCTCCTCCCCCAGACCTCCACCAACACATTAGATTAGGATAGGTTAGGGAAAAAAATTGCATCTGTCAGGTCTTCTGACTACCTGATGATGGCAGCTGCAAGGACTGCCGAAACATCGCAAGACGATCATCTAACGCGGCTCGCATTTAGAAGCCAAAGATAATGTAGACAAATTACATCTTAAAATTAGATTGAAACATGTACTCACAGAATATCATGGAGGTTGACAGTTACACACACGAAAAGGACGACACATTTTGCGCAGGAGCGCGAATCGCTACGTTTTGCCATGCATGGCTTCGTCGGAAGAAGAGAAGACTTTTCTGCGCAAAATGTGTCATCCTTTTCGTGTGTGTAACTGTCAACCTCCATGATACTCTGTGAGTAAATGTTTCTATCTAATTTTTAGATGTAATTAGTTGCCTAGCGGCCTTTGTTTTCCTATATGAAATAATGTAGACAAAGGTCGCGAAAGCCTGCGCTCTTTAATTTAAAAAACTCATTACAAATATGGTACTCATGCCTATCATTGTCATTTTAATATAATATTTTATCAGTTGTGTCTTGAAGCAATGTGAATATTTCTGTATTCTGTGGGTACTGTACAATGAAATTTTTTTGTACAAACTTCAATCAAGGTCAGTCTGAATGTGCGTAAATTACGTACATCAGCCATGCTCTTATGCTAGACTCACCAATAAATTTTACACAACAAAACTCTTTAAATTATAGCCTAACAAAGTTTTTATCTATGTTTTACCTAGTTCATGTACATGTCTAATTGGTCATAAGACTCACTGCATTTATATACCCATGTAGAAATGTTCATCTACAGAATGTGAATGTCACAGCTGTAATTGCATTGTCTGAAAGAACACTTAAAATAAAAAATTGTGTACAATAAGACAACACAGATGCAGTAGCAAGTCTTTATGGAAAATTTTACAATAATAACTATATATTAAGATAAAGTAAGGAATTTCGTTTTATGTTAACTAAATGGTAAATCACATTGTTAAACGAAACTCTTTAAAGATTTGGCGTACCACCAAGCTGTGATAATGTGGATAGTAATAATAAAAATAAATGTGACTAGCAAGTTTGGATGTGACATTCAAGAATTAAAAATAAAACTACTTATAGTTGAAGTATTTATGTTCAGCCACATAAAAACTATGACATAATAAAAAAAAATTTAGAAAATCCAGTACAGTAAACTCAGTTTAGATTAATGGTTGTTATTATAAATTATAACATATTGAGTATTTTATAATATTTACAAAAATAGAATTGTACTACTTGGGTATACTCGCACAACTAAAAACCATTATATAATATTAATAATTAATAACTAGTAATACTGAACATCATTCTAATGTCTGGCAGAAATATAATGTTGTGAAATTAAACATTCTACAATACGTAAATGCAAAGTAATATCCATGTAATTGTACTGGATATTTGAGATGTTTCATAAACTGTTTCAGTGCTGTGAAAATATTTACATACAGTTAGAATCTCTTTTAAGAATACGTAAAGTCCTCAAGATTCGACCAGAGCTTCACTTAAAAGAAAAGAAAAAAAAAATGAAATGTGACTAGACTTTTGTGTGTTCATTGGTGCCAATTTTGCTTGCTAGTTAATTTTAACTTTCTATTTATGAACACAAGTATGTGATGTGCATTTAAAAAAAATGTTTTTGTGAAACAAAAATACAATGGCTTCTGTTTTCTACATTTTTCTTTATTTATTTGAAAATTCACATAGTAGTGTCAAATTGGGACGGTTATATCTAGTCACAAAATGAAGCAGATTATTATTATTATTATTATTATTATTATTCGGGACGTGTTTGTGGGGTGCAGATGCGTTTTTGTAGGCTCTTCTCTTTACATTGATTTAAGTGATTACACTTTAGTTAATCGCTTAAAACCGTAACTAGAACTTTGGTATATGCCCCCGAGTTCTGATAAATGTGAAATATGCGGTAAACCGTTGTATGGTAAGCAGA